>WEKW01005910.1:986-59835 GCA_013389905.1 Sula dactylatra | reverse complement strand
CGTAGTTCACATTAAAATGAAATTTTGGTTGTAATCCCAAAGCTGTTGAAGTCAATGGCAGGTCTCATACTGGCTTCAAAGCATGTTGAACTGTGGCATGGTTCCTCAGCTGCCTTTGGCTTATGGAATCACAGGAACATATGACAAGATTTCAACATTCTGCTGAAGTCATTGCTCCAATACAAAAGTCAAAGGTGCACTTTAAACCATTTTTCACTTAATACAGAATCGTTTCATAGAGAGTGGAATCTTTTCTTTTAAATAAGGTGTCAAAAAATGGCTTTTTATATGTATCAAAGAAATATCTGCATAGAAATACATGTCACATTTCAAACTGGCACAGAGTTGCCATTCTGTTTCAACTTAGAAGGTTTCACAGTTTTTCTCCAAAATACTTATTCATCTGATCTCATGTGTTAAAAATCATCACATAGACTGCATTTAAGTTATTTTGACATTTGGTCTTTTTTGTGAATGTATAAAACACATTTAACCCACTTTGGAAAATATATTGTATGGCTTTCTTTGACTGAAAATAGTTTGTTTCTTCTGCGAAAGCAAAACACATTGTGATATACCTTTGTGTGTGTACTATGTGAGTTCACCTGTAAACCTCACTTAGTTTTATGACTTTAGCATTAACTGCTCCTGGAAGGAGGTCATACGGAATCTGTTCTCTGCCCTTAAAATAAAGAAGACTATATGTAAGTGTCAAAAGTCTGTGTTCAAATGCTAAACCACATGTAGTTAGATAAAAACCACCATGTCCAATATCGTTCAGGTTTACATCAAAATGAGGACTCTGGAACTTTAAATATACTATGCTAGTACAATATTAATATAATGTTAATATTGCAATTTGAGAGCAATTAAAAAAATTTTGGACCTTAATGTTAACATTTTATAGTCATGGTGAACATGACTTTGATGAGATATCCAATCCTCATGTGCATATTGTGTGCTTCCAAGTATCACTCAAAAAGGACACAGATACTCTTAGAAAGTAAATATGGTAGCAAGTAGTTAATTCTGGTTTTTAATCTAGAACATATGTTTTCAGAACCAATGGTATCATTTAGCGGAGCCATTGGTTTCCAGTTTAAATATGTTGATTAAATAAGCACAGGTTTAGATGTCAGCTGGTAGAGCTGAGCTGGGGTACAGCAGCCCAGATTTCCTAGTCTAGTGAACGAGGCTTCAGACAGAAGAAATTTGCAGCTGTTTGCAAGGACCTAAATATATGAGTTTTGATTTATTTTAAACCTTTGCTCTAGATATTACAAACCTTTGACAAAAAACACTTCGTGGTTTGGAAGAAAGCTGCCATAGTTTTAGTTTAATGGTTAGATTCTTTCCTAGTTTAGCCTTTTCAATGTCGCTTTTATTTTGTGGGAAGTTTTGAAATCCCAGAGCAAACAACAATAGACTTTCATAAAATACTATGAATTCCGGAATTACATCAGAGTGAAAATGAAGATTGTCATCAACTAGCATGGATTTCAAATGAGGCATGTATACACAAATCATAATTTTTTCACACTTCTGGTCTTTTGTAAATCAGATTCCTTATTTAAGGGACTAATCAAAAATTGAAAACTGCTCACACAAATTTCTATTTCAATGCAATACCAAATGATGTCACACTTATTAGGTACTTATATGATCACGGTAGCCACAAACATGCTTTTGTCCTGCTCTTTAACACCATGCCAGGTCCCACCCTGGCCTTCACTGACTCCTGTCTTGTGTTGCAGACAGACACACTCCTTCCACCGAGCATTTCATGCATCATAAATTGTGTGCTTTCAAAGGGAGGATTACACTGTCTGGAAGCAGCTTCCACCACTCCAGCAAAAGCTGTCAGGTTTAGAGAAAGCAATATTTGCTGCATAACCAGAAAAAGGATAGTTTAATAAAACGGGTGACATAGCAGCTCTGAAAAATGAAGCTGTTTGAAATGAGGATTTGTATTAATCTGCTGAAGAATTGCTTCTGGGATTTTTCTGCTGGAATTATCGCAGACAAGCTAAACATAAATGACTATCAAATCCCTATTTCTTACCTTTTGTTTTCTTTCTCACCCTAACTTCTACTTTCTCATTCTCTGGATATGGTGTTCCATCTTCCCTGGTTATTTCTCCATATCTTTAAAACTCTCTTCTTTCCTTTTGTTTGTTAAGAAAAGTTATCAGCAGAAAGCTATCAAAAAAGATTTCTTTCAATTATTGAAGTTTTAGCCTTATTCAAATGTCCTTTAATACCTCAAAAAAATAAAATGTTATCGTTATTAGTAGTTCTCCATTACTTAACAAAGTCCACCTCAGTTGTCACTCTTCATATCCTCCTTAGGTCATGCTTTTCTCTCTAGACCCAGGCATGCCCACTGAGCAATTTCCTCACAAGAGGAGAAACAATCACTAAGCAGATATTATAGTGATTGGGAGACTATGGGTATTTTTACTGATTTATTTCACTAGCTAGGATGGGCATCTCAATAGTTGTTCCGTCTTGTGATATTCTATGGTCAGAATTCAAAGAGTTATAGCTGGCCATTACCAGTTTAAGCTTGTTTAATTCAAAAATATCCTTGGCCTGAGTCCATTCAGTCTGGAAATATTCTTTCCAAGCTTTGTTTAAGATCACTGGCTTAAAGACACTATGGGCTGTGAGCTTCCTAGGCAGTAAGGCAGCAGAGCGCTCTCTATTTACAGAATAGCCTACAGAACCAGGCTCCAAGCAGAAGAAATGTGCAGGTGTTTGCACAGATCTAAATGTTTCTGGGTTGGTTTGTTGCAATCCTTTGGTCTAGGCATTACAGAACTTTGACAATAAATAATTATTTTTTTTGAGCAAGTTGTTTTTAAACGACCTTCATTAATGCTATCAGGTGCTTGTAACAGAAAAGTGTTAAATTTAATGGGACAACCTGAACTAGTCCGTTTAGTAAGAAAAGGGCTACAGAGCAGGCTGTCAGCTACTGTTGGAACCAGACAATTTCACCCCAAAACTGGCCAAAATTAGGTAAAATTTCCTCCACTTGCTCAAGCAGCCCACCCTGGCAAAACGGCCTGAAGCTCACTGATTTCACATCACATATTGAAAGCAATGAATAATATATGAAGCATCCTGAATAACTGATCAGGAAATATTGAGTATCCTCTAGCATCGCAATAGCACTGGCTTACTAATGGTATTAGCAAAACCATGAGATGTATTTTTGCATGTCGTGTTTCTTAACGGGTCTTATTTAATTGGATCTGTGTCTCATTTGGGCTCTTTCAAACAGAATAGCTCATAGGTCACAAAGTAATGTGTTTAGTTAACAGAACATTTCTAATGGTCTTGTGTAATAGCGCTCCCAGATTTTGAAAATGTAGCTGTCTATGGAGCTCCTGTTAGGGAACAAACTCACTTTGCACGTCTCATATATCACTCTATGAAACATAACAAGCCAGGGCTGCTTCTGACTGACACAGAGTGAAGAAACTGAGCCAGGGTGTACATGTAATTTCATGGCAAAGCACACGAGGGACAAAACAGAGCAAACATCTGTGGTTTCTGAGCCTGTCAGGGTGATTTATTTCCCTGAAAGCAAATGAAGGAGAGAAAATGAAGTCCAATTAGATAGCAAATCCAGATCCCTGACTCTCCATTACATGGGTAACAGTAGTATTGCTATGTTAGCAATAGTATTACTCATACTAAATTTTACCAAACTACACTGATGTAGAACAGAATTTCAGCCCACCAAAGGCAGCGTGAGTGATCGTGTCAGTGCTGGAGCCAGCAGCTAAGGCTGCTGAAGCCCAGTGAAACGCCTAGTGCACGCCTGCCTCCTTCTTCACTTATGCATTAAAGTTACAATTGTTTTTGTTACCTGACAAAAGCAGAGACTATTTTATTCAAAGAAAGCCTAGAGTTGTACAATGGCTCTGATAAAAGCCATGGCTAGCTGTGTCATTACTAGTAAAGAATCAAAGGTCTTTAGGACATTTTGCTGCTTTGAAGCGTTATCATCCCGAATGGAGGCAGCAACTATCCCAGCTCTTTGTCTCTGAGACTAATTTCACCAAAGACTTTGGTTTTATAGAGAATTTCATAAAAGTTCCAGCAAAAGCTTTCCCAACTCATTAATTATTAGCCCCCTTAAGGGGAAAATGAAAGGGTGGGGTTTTTTTTTTTCATTAAGCAGTCCTTGCACACCATTAAACCTCCCTCGTCTGGAAGGTTCTGTAACACCTGTTAATAACATGCAAATCTTCAAAATGTGTTAAAAGATAGACAGAGGGTATGAGTGCAGCCAATAAATACTGTTGTTTCAAAACATAAAGTGAATGATGAATTGGATGATGAAGTTTTATGCTCTCCATTGTTCACCTGATATTATTTTGCCTATCATTTCCCCTTTTTGCTGCAGCAAACTCTCACCCCTTCCTATCATTGCAGTCCACTATAGTGTCCTAACACTGTAGTCCATCACAGGGTTGCTTTGAAGTGCTTTAAGTCAGTCTCCTTGATTGTTCATGAGTCTTTTACAAACTATAGAAAATCCTGTGCTTTATAATGCAGACTATCTTAGAATTTCTGAATTCAGTAAAAGGAAAGGGGAAAATGAGTGGCACAGAGGAAGCTTTGATGCATTGCACAGATCTCATGGTGCTGTTTACAACTTAGGCTGTCTAATATTTGTTGTTAAAGAATTTTTTTTATTTTATTTTCAATTATAAAAACGTTTTTTTTTGAAAATATACAGAAGTGGCCTGCTGTAGACTTACAAAAATATGATAAAATAAATTAAAATTAAGTTCTAATTTTTTCCCAAAAGTTTAACTCTCAAAGTGAGAACCATTTAACTTGGGTATGGAGAAATGTGCTTCCTTGTTATTTCTTGAGAATGGTCCTCAGATGGTTAAATGTGCCACAAGAATCGAAACAGAAGTATTTGACACATATTAAAACAGGTATATGTTTCTTCTGGGGATTCCCTTTCTAACAGGAGCTCACATTCGAGATCAGCTAATTGTTTCTGTTACAGAGAAATACCATAGCTAACACTATGTCTTAAGGTCAAAGGACTGCAGATGATATTAGAAACTCCTCTGGGCAAAGCCATGGCCGTGCAATAGGAGGCAGTCAGTCTCCCATCACTTTAAAGTCTAAATAGACTGGGCAAACCAAGAGGGGGAAAAAGATGCTCCTCCAGAAAGGTGCCTGGGAGAGACAAAAATTTCCACTGTCACCTAACTGAACAGTGACAAAATTAGAAAAACAAAGTCTACAGGAATTCTTGCCTATTTCAGTTTTATAATAAAAAAGCAAAATTTTCATGTTTCTAAAAAGTGTTCCTAAACTGATCATATGTTAAAAGAACTGGGACTAGTTTGCAGGTGGACAAAATATTCACTGGTTGGCAAGGTTCATTTTGGTTCCCTCCTCCCCATTTTGGCTTTGACATAGCCCAACCCGTAATGAGCTCTTGGAGCACAAAGATCAAACACCCTGGCCCCACTCCTCCTGAAAGACTGTTGGGCACAGAGGAAGCAGTTGTCTAACAATGATCAGTAGCTTCCCATGCATGGGTACAGTATTGTTGACAAGTATAACAGTATATACATTTTTGCTGAAGCGCTAAAATATCAGCACATTCTCTGTAGCTTGTGAGTCATAGCAATTCAATGGCGGGTTAGCAGATGGTGAGCTGAGTGAGACAGTGTGCCATTTCTCATATATTTTGAAATAAATGAGAAACATATTCTGTATAAGGAAAACAGAGCCACAATATTTTCCTTTGAAGGCAAATCCTGGTCTTTCTATATGACAGCAAGTTGACTGAAAGGAAAGAGAAGAAGAAAATAATTTTAAGGCATTACATAGTCCCTGCATCACTCAGAGCCACTCCATGGGCAGCTACTACACCACAGTCTCAGCTTGCCAAGTCACATCTTCTCCAGCATTACTCCTTGCAATCCTATTCATACAACGCTGACAGTGTTTACAGCCTACCACTGACTATACCATTCCAAATCCTTTTTCAAGTATTGCAAAAGCTATACTGTTGGTGCTATATGTGTGTAAACATGAGAAGGTACTACAGTTAACCCAAAGGCTAATAAAAATATACTTTACTTTAAAAATATGCTTTGCTTTTGAGACACCAATATGAAAAGCTGTTAAAATTGAGTGCATGTGCCAACTGTTTAGACCAACAAAGTATTTTAAAGGAAAATAAGTGTCTTGCCAACTGCTTTAAAAACAAACACTGCCAATATATTTAAATAGCTAAGCATTCATCTTCCCTTACTTCAGTGCCTAAACAACTTGCTTAAAAAAGAAGTAAATATCAAAATAAAGACATAATAGGGAAGCAGCAGCTTTCTAAAGGGAGCACCATGGTACATACTTCCACAAAGATGTAGGCTTTAATGCAGCAAGCATCTCTCAGGAGTATATTGAATCTGGAATGCCAAAAGAAGCTTTTGTTTCTAAGTGTAATGTAAAGAGACTAAGACATACACCATTGTGTCATTTGGTTGTTATTATTGCTTCCTTGTTTTCATCTCTGTAATGTGTTTGTCAAATCATTTAGTCATTCTGATCTTGTCAGCCTACTTCAGTGACAGCTCAGAGTACCCTAAGATTACAAAGTTTCCAAAGCATGAAAAAACCCCTAATTCACATAGTTCAGCAGTGGTCTAAAATGCTTCAGACCTGAACAGAGTGGTGAGACAAACAAATCTCATACAATTTTGAGAATAATATATTTTAGCAATTTCATTGACATTACACCTCAAACAAACCCAGTCTGCTTGTTTACATGGCTCAACAAACACAGTATAAGAAAGTTCAAGTCTCTCTACAGTGTTTTAATAGGTAAATAATCTACTGAAGAACAGCATGATAATCACTCACTAGAGGAAACAGAACCAGAAAAGTCTTCTAAGAAAGAAAAGTGCTTCTCCTAAAGAAATAGAAAACAAGGTGGCAAAGGAGATAAGCTCTGTGACAAAGAAGAATTACAGACCCTTGCCAGAAAGGTTATTTTTTAATCTATTTGGTAGCAATCTGAACCTAAAGCAGGCTCCTTTAGGCTCATAGTGAAATGTTTGCAGTTCTGGGCTAGCTAAGCCTAGAAGGTGCTATTACACATATCTGATTGGCAATTTTACTAGTGCAGAGAGTAAATCAAAATGAAAGCAAATGAAAGTTAAGTGGTGGAGATATTCTGCTGCTTTTTGTAATGTTCTTCTGTAGAGAGGAATTCTTTTAGTGCAAAAAATATATCAAAACTAAAAGATCATGAAACAATGATAATATCACTGTGCTATCTATTTGCAAATCATTGGAAAATACAGCATTTTCCAATCAGTTAATGGGTTATTTATTACTAATGCTGTTACTATTATTTTGTACTTCCAGGTACTGAAAATGGCTACAAGGACATCTCCTACAGAGTTTATAAAACTATTACCACACCACACCAAAAGTAGGCTTGCCCAGAGAATTTCATGCCAAAAAAATAATCTTACGTTCTCTTTGTTCTTTTTGTATAACATATGCAGATTGAATATTTACTTTTTGCATCAATCCCAATTGCTTTTTTAATCATAAAATTGTCTCTCTCGAGCAGAATTTCCTTTCAGAGCATTGCACTGTGATATTTGGCCAGAGCGCACCAATCCTGCAAATGTGCACCATTTCCTCAGGCATCTGAATCTAGGCCAGGCAGGGATTCACCGGGAGGACTCTCAGCACTGCAGCTCCCTGTTTGCATCCCCAGTGTCACACACACACATGTTGTCATGTAGAAAAATGAGCATCCAAGGGGGTGCCTGTGCCCGGCTCCCCTCGGTTTCATTTCAATGGGAGCATCTCTCTCTCTATCTGTCATTACCCACTCATGGGCTACCTGAGTGGTGCTCCACCTCAGCAGGGCAGGCTCCTGCCTCTTTCACACTGAACAAATAATTTTGCCTGTATCTTACAGTCCTTCGCAATTTCTGCTCCAGTGAGATGTAATATTTATGCTGGGGAAACCTTCCAAAGAGCTGGTTGTTTGAGCTGCTCAGTGACAGAAACGTCCTTCAGGCCAATCTGCCGCCCTAATTTTAATCACTGCTTCTGCTTCATACGCTACGTATTGCTGTTCTTTTTTTTTATAGTTTCGTCTGTTTTTCTTTAAACCTACAGCTTCTTCTCTTGATCTCCTGACTCAATAATCATCATGATCCAAGCTTTCTTCTTAAGGATCTGGTTTCTCCATGATGGATCAGAAACTGCTGCAGGTATTGGACCTATGTAATCTGTACAGAAATCACCAGGCTGCAGTTTTTGCTCTTTCTGGACTCCATCTTTGCCTCAGGCATCAATGTCATAGTGAAATCTCAAGGTACTTTCTTGCTTCACAACTAAATTTTTATCCTGGATTATTTATAATCTGTTCCAAGACCAGTTCTTTTGAAGGATGGATTCCCCATCACCTTGGTACTCTGAGTCATTAAACTCATGATTGCTGTACCTGAACAAAGCATTCATGCAATTTTCTTCCAATCCACGTAGCCTGGATCACCACCCAACTGGTGTGTCTGACCCAGCCGGGCTGCCAGCACAGCCCAGTGGCACTCAGTAACCCCAGCATGCAACAAATGCTTTCCAGGTTGCTTTGGAGCACAAAAATTGTTTATAAAGTTTCAAAATCTATCATCACCTCTGTCCCTGGATCTCTAAAGGATGGGCAATCTCTCTGAAGTCTTTGAGGAGTCATGTCTAAGCACACAACAACCTAAAATCTGTCATAAAAAATCCACTGCTCTGTAAAGGATTTTCTCTCCGCTCTCTCTGTAATGCTGAGCAGGCATTAGTGAAGCATAACTGTTATGCAAAAAGTCCCCATGTTATATATAATTAGAATATGCATGAGCAGACAATGGGCTAGTTAATATTTCTGCTTGATACCTGTATTGTCATACATGATTACCCTTTCATAACTTTCAGAGCAGCAACACTATGTGATAATGCCAAAACAGAAAAGGCCTAGGAGGGGACAGAGATATTTCTGTAAAAGCGGATGCACCAGCTTCTGAGTCCAGTGCACTCAGTGGTGCAGAAAAAAATACATGTTGAAGTACAGGTCAGCAGACTGGAGGCAAACAGCTAAGTAAGAAGGAAAAGAACTTGGCAGACCAGACTGCGAGTAACAAAAATTGAATATGAATTCTTAAGTAAAACTGCAGAAGACTCACATATAAGTGAAAAAGCTGACAGTGAAACAGATGGTCTTAGCTGCTCTTTACTATATGGACCAGAAAAGTTACTACGGTGATATTAAGTAAAAGAGCAGGAGAGTCTTTACATCTTTAGTATAAATATGACAATATTTCTATATCATATTTTGCATGAAACTGGAAGTGTCAATAAAGATAATATCCATCAGTTTATACTTTGCTGAATTTAGATTCAGATACATTTAAATTGCTTAGTCAGGCTCACAGAAAGTGAATGTCAGCATTGGGACCCAGCAGTTAAGACTAGAGTAATATTCAGAGGCCTCAGACAAGATGAGCGTCCCATTGCCTCAGGTACAGTGTAAGAAATAACACAGTGTTGGGACATGGGCTATGGAGTCAGAAGGGAAAAGTCCTTCTAAAGACATAGAAACAAAAGCAAATCACAGCCCTTTTTCTCTGTCTTAATAAGAATTTCACAGATTTCATATATCACTGTTTCTGTACCTTATTTTGTTATGTACTTTGTTCAGATGCCTAGAGCTAAACCTCAGTTGTTGACTTGCCTACTGGCCTGTTCTTGCAAACCTGGTTTCTAAAGATTTTTCTTTTGTATTTTAGTATCTAGCACAGCAGATCATCAGAGTCATAAACAACAAATCTGTTGAGGAGAATGTCAGGTGCATTTGTGAATACTTCAAGAAAATACGTAAACATAATATCATGTAAAATCATTTCTTTGCTGCGCATTTTAGTAAGAAGCAGGCAGTCATCTCGTGTACAGTGGGAAGAGCACAAGTCTTCAGAACTCTGACATTTTGCTAACGAGTTACTTTTCTAAGCAGTTATTCTAGCAACTCCTGGTACCAAACAGAAGGTCCAGGTTTTGAATGCATGTCTTTGTCCACTGGGTAGAGGACACTGGTAAGGTCCAGCATAATCCTTGTGAGGTCACGCAAGGATAAGACTCGTGTCCTTAGCCAACATCCAGGAGCTGTAAGCAAATACCGGAGAGAGCAAACAGTATTTTCAGTAAAAAGAGACTAATTTGGCTGTCTCTGTTTACAACTGTCTCACTTCTCAGTGAATTCACAAACCTCAAACCTTGCCTCTCTGTTTGTCTTTAGGCTTTTGCAGGTATAAAAATTTGCAATACCTTTGCAGCTGACAGGATTTTGGCATAAGTCATTTGGCACCTAAATGCTGAGTCCATTCTGTCAGGATTAAAATATTATTATGATTAATTTTTTTATAATAATAATTAATTTTTATGCCCCATATCAGTCACATGGGAGAAAAAACTTACCTACTTCTAGTGTTTATATGCATAGACAAGCTATTTTTTTAGCAAGAGGACTACATTTTTTAGAAAATTTTATCAATGAATACACAAAAAAATTTGACATAATATCAGCTTATATAATACAGCTTGTACCTCGCCATTTCTATTACAAATGTGATGCCAGCAATTATTTTCATCTTTCGCAAAGGGCTTTAGAAAACACTTGCAAAAATACTAATTAGAAGCCTAACTCCTTAGTGAACTGAGAAGACAGATATTTCCTGTTTACAAGAGTTATAAATTTGTGTTCTGAAAACCCTCCTGTCTGAGGTGTGTTTGTTTTATTCTGATGAGAAAATGTTTTCAATGCCCTTGTCCATCCACAAGATTAAAAAATTAAGGTTGGTCATTTATTCTGCTTATACTTAATGTCAAAGAAATGGTATCCAGCAATAGCATATAAAAAGCTTTTAGCTCCTATGTGCCTTCTCCAAAGCCACCTGCTCCTGCTAATATCCTATTGATTTTCAATTTCAGAATGAATATATTCAGCTGCTTCTGTATAATAAGTGCAGATTTTCAACAAATATATGCAGAATGATAGCTCTGTTGCATTTATGAGTCTTGTTTAAATTAGATCCCAGGTAAATAGAGGTGGGCTGGAAAAGAAAGTATTCAAGTTTCAAGGGACAAAGACCTAATTAATAAAGTAAAGTTGTTTGCCAAAATACAAGTTCAGGTCAAATTTGCAAATTCAATTTAAAACACGCATTCTAAAAGGATTATTAGCCAAATAAATAGAAAAAAAAAAAAGCAGGAAAAAAATGAAGCAGAACTGTTATACAGTAAGGATGGTATAAAGTTTAAATAATTTTAAGCCCCAAAATGAAATATAACATGTGTGTACATTTTTAATAAAGATAATAAGTAGAATATGGAGACAAAACTATGGTTGGCTAATGAACTGTTACTCTAGAAATTAAAATTACCATACCCAAGGTTCATCCCAGGCTAAAATTTATGTGTTCATGAAAGGAAACTCCATCCAGAACACTGAAAGGACTGGCACAGGATCAAACCTGAGGTGCCTCGTGACAGAGGAAAAGCAAAAGTAGAACTTCCATTTACAAAAAGGGAAAAATAACAGTCCAAATCACTGCATGGTATGTCATCACCATCAAGACAGGATGAGTTTTCCACAAAATAATGAAAAAGATTTATAAAGAAAAATGAGATTATAATATAGCATGTGATTAATAGTGACCAGTTGTGTTAAACTCATTGAACTGATCCTTGACTGAATGTTGAAGATCTTTTTGTTGTGGTGTTTTATTTTTTGAAGATGTGAAGAAGTGAAGAAATGTAATAGTGCTAATGTGCTTGGACTTCAATAAATACATGGGAAATAATTAATCTGGAGGAAACTAGTGGTTGTATCATAGGAAAAGAATTGGTTAGAAGAAGTTTTGCCAAAATGTGAAGTATTGGACTCAAAGGACACTAAAACACAATGTTTCTTTAGGAGGAGTAATGGGCTCCATCTCATCCAGCGTCCCATCAGGGAAGATGCTGAATCATGCTGGTGATGCAACACTAGGAGACAGTTCATACCAAGGAGGACAGGAATATCATAGAGAAGAAACATAATATGGTGAATTGGCTTGAATAAAATAGAAGAAAGTATAGTTACAGAAAGTACTTTTATAGACTACAGCACTTCACTGATAAAAAGTCAGTGGAAATGTGAGAAAAGTGCTGTGGCCAGGATGCCCCATTTGAGAAGGCGGGGCTTTTAGTAATGGTAAGACAGACTAAGTCCAAGGCTTAGTAAAGACTGAGAGTGTGTGACAGGAGCAGGGGGGACACAAGAATTAAAGATAGGTTTGAACGGAACTTTTCCGTGGAACAAGTTCTCAAGTGGAATAAATTAAAAAATAATTTGTGTTAGATTTTTGATAAAATTTTGGTAATATTATCAATGGCATTAAAAGGCATGGCTGGCTGT
Organism: Sula dactylatra; assembly: GCA_013389905.1. NCBI lineage: Eukaryota > Metazoa > Chordata > Aves > Suliformes > Sulidae > Sula > Sula dactylatra. The sequence continues at coordinate 47,327 of WEKW01005910.1, read as the reverse complement.
TTTAGGAAAAGCCTGGATCTGGTATTCCTATATTAACAGCTAACCCTCAATGTGTTAAATAAGGCCAAGGTATCATGCAGAATACAGTAGCTGTAAAGTCACAATAACATAAAATCATAATACTCTACTGAATGCAGGATTAAAATTTTCATCTTTAGAAATATGAAATCCAGGAACATTCACCTTTTCAGGAAAGACTATGTAACTGCCATACCATGTCCCCTACTCTTTGCAGCTACAGTGTTTACATGAGAATGGCGCGGCCTTGGTTTCCAGTCCGTATGCTGTGGGAGTCTCTCAGGGCTGCTGAGAACACCTGTGGAATCCAGGAGCATCCCAGCCGGGCAGCTGAACCACTTGCTCTCATATCGTACCATTGCCACCTTCTATGTTAGGCAGATTTGCAGATCTGTGAAGACTGCACCTTCATTATAATTAGAAGAGAGAAGTAAAAGACGGGACCACTAAGCGATAAAAACCTTAAGAGGATATGGATACTATTTAGCTATCAATTAATGTATCAAGTCCAGATATTTGTAGATTAAATTGTGTGTGCCAGTTCGTGGATACGTGAATCATTTTAGCTTTCTTGACCTTTCATTTGCATGTAATATGTGGCAGATACAGCAACTTATTTTTAAAAACCACAAAACATAAGCTTAATTTCCTCGTACTTATAAAAAGGTCTCAGTTCATACACTTGTATGGAAATACAGTGTTCAGCTTCCTGCTAAATTTTTAGTAAGTTTCTGTCAACTTCTCAAAATGTTTTCCTTTACCTTTGTTGGTTGTGAAAAAAATCCAAACCAGATCTTGAGGCAAGACACACTGAACAGACTAGAGGCTCTAAGTATCTAGCAATTAATTTTTGACATTGTGAGCTAATATACAAAGGCCTTTTTCCTAGAGATGTGAAAGCTGGGAAATCAGACTACAGGAAAGGAAAGTATGGGCCTGCCCAGAAAAGGTCATGTCTTCCCCATCCTGCCTGCCACCATGAAATAAACAATTTTCCATGGACCACGAACCCATCATTCCTGAGAAGCTTCTGTTAACTCCCTTGTAAACTGTAACTGCATTTCCTAACTAAAGACTCAGCAAGAATCATCCCCTGCTCCCTTAGCACTAGGTTAAGAGCAAACTGTATGAATTGATGTCCTCTATATACAGTTCAGGTATGAGGAACTCATGTGCCATGGTCCCTCTATCAAATCTTCTCTCCTACTGGAGTTTACTGACAGTAGCTGTCCTAGAGTCACATTTCTATGCAATATTTTCCTTATGCTCAAAGATATTATTATACTTGCACTGAAATCAACCCATTTTTATGAAGTCTTTTCCTTGTTGGAGTCACCACACCACACAAAGTATCTACTCTGACCTACTACAAGTGAAAACTTAATGTTCTTGGCCATGAGAGAGTGATGACAACCCCCGCTTATGCTATTTGCACTGCCTGCCCTTATCATAATGATTTCTCTCAGAAATGAAGGCAAGAAAACTTAAGTTCTGCTGCCCAGACAGAGAAGAAAAAAAAAGGGGGGGGGTGGCATAAGGAAGAAATAATCTTAAAATCAACAGAAGGCTTTGATGCTAAGTTTGGAATAATCTCCATTGTCCTCACCCCTAAAACTTCACTTTTAGTAGTTGCTTCTTCCTACTTTGTGTTTACCAGATGTGGATAGTGAGTTATAGCAAAATAAACAGAGCTGTCTTTCCACTTCCAGCCCTTATTCCTGCATGCTTCTTCATATGGTTTTATTTTTAAACATTTTCGCATAAAGATGTAACTTACTTTAGGGCTTACTTCAAGGAAGTTCCTGACAAGTTCCCATATGTGGTTGCTTAACGCAGAACAGCTGATCTTTGTAAATCAGCAACAGACCCAGCAGCAATATCTAATCTGTACTAGGTTGATGGGTTTTGCCTATTTGCAGTGCAGTCAGTTCACTAATGAGGAGCTGGCAAGAGGCACAATGCCCCCCGGACCTCATTAAATAGGCTTATTTTGGCCTGCTGAAATGTTACCTCAGGACTTGAGCACAGAGGCTGGAACAGCGCTTTGCCACAGAAATGGAGATCCTAAATGGGGGTCCTGTCTCACCGATGGAGGTGGTGCCTTCCTGAAGAGTTTTAAGTCAGGTTTCCTCCCTGTCAGTGTCTCTCTAGGTATGACATAAGGATACAATGACACTTTAATGAAAGTGGGTTTAACCCAGAGACTTGTCAATGTTAGGTCTTGCAGAGAGAAATCAGACAAGCAAAAGCCTGGCTAGAACTCAACCTGGCCACTGTTGTAAGGGATAACAAAAAATGTTTTCACAAATACATTAACAACAAAAGGAGAACCAAAGAGAATCTCCATCTTCTATTGGACACAGAGGGGAACATTGCCACCGAGGATGAGGAGAAGGCTGAGGTACGAAATGCCTTCTTTGCCTCAGTCTTTAACCATCAGACCAGTTATCACCAGGGTATTCAGCCCCCTGAGCTGGAAGGCAGGGACGGGGAGCGGAACAAACCCCCCATAATCCTGGAGGAAGCAGTCTATAACCTGCTGAGCAGCCTGGACACTCACAAGTCTTATGGGGCCGGATGGGATCCACCCGAGAGTACTCAGGGAGCTGACGGAGGAGCTTGCCAAGCCACTCTCCATCATTTATCAGCAGTCCTGGTTAACAGGGGAGGTCCCAGATGACTGGAGGCTTGCCGACATGACGCTCATCTACAAGAAGGGCTGGAAGGGGGATCCGGGGAACTACAGGCCTGTCAGCCTGACCTCGGTGCCGGGGAAGGTTATGGAGCGATACATCTTGAGTGAGCTCACTGGGCAAGTGCAGGTCAACCAGGGGATCAGGCCCAGCCAGCATGGCTTTGTGAAAGGCAGGTCCTGCCTGACCAACCTGATCTCCTTCTATGACCAGGTGACCTGCCTCATGGATGAGGGAAAGGCTGTGGATGTTGTTTACCTGGACTTTAGCAAGGCTTTTGACACTGTCTCCCACAGCATCCTCCTAGAGAAGCTGGCAGCTAATGGCTTGGACAGGTGTACTCTTNATCTGGATGAGGGGATCGAGTGCACCCTCAGTAAGTTTGCAGATGACACCAAGTTGGGCAGGAGTGTCAATCTGCTTGAGGGTAGGAAGGCTCTGCAGAGGGATCTGGACAGGCTGGATCAATGGGCCAAGGTCAGTTGTATGAGGTTTAACAAGGCCAAGTACTGGGTCTTGCACTTGGGCCACAACAACCCCACACAACGCTACAGGCTTGTGGAATAGTGGCTGGAAAGCTGCCAGGCAGTGAAGGACCTGGGGGTGTTGGTTGACAGCCAGTTAAACATGAGCCAGCATGTGCCCAGGTAGCCAAGAAGGCCAACAGCATCCTGGCTTGTGTCAGGAATAGTGTGGCCAGCAGGAGCAGGGCCGTCATGGTGCCCCTGTATTCAGGGCACTGGTGAGGCCGCACCTTGAATATTGTGTTCAGTTTTGGGCCCCTCAGGACAAGAAAGACATTGAGGTGCTGGAGCATGTCCAGAGAAGGGCAATGAAGCTGATGAAAGGTCTGGAGAGCAGGTCTGATGAGGAGCAACTGAGGGAGCTGGGGGTGTTTAATCTGAAGAAGAGGAGGCTGAGGGGAGACCTTACTGCTCTCTACAACTACCTGCAAGGAGATTGTAGCGAGGTATGTGTTGGTCTCTTCTCCCAAGTTACTAGTGATAAGACAAGAGGAAATGGCTTAAAGCTGCGCCAGGGGAGGTTTAGATTGGATATTAGGGAAAATTTCTTTACTGAAAGAGTGGTCAGGCACTGGAACAGGCTGCCCAGAGAGGTGGTGGAGTCACCATCCTTGGAGGAGTTCAAAAAACATGTGGACGTGGCACTTCGGGACATGGTTTAGAAGACATGGTAATGTTGGTTTGATGGTTGGACTTGATGATCCTAGATGTCTTTTCCAGCCTTAATGATTCTATGGTTCTATTCTATGTTCACACCAAAGAGGCTCAATCTCATCGCAGGGACCACTCTGCAGTCAATCCCCTGTGCATAACAACATCTGCCAACAGTGACAATCTCCAAGCATGTGCTGGCCCTCCTGAGGCTGCTCTGCTCTTCTTTGCAGCTGAGCAGTTTTAAACTTACTTAACAAATTGCACAGACATCTTCCCAGCATGAGGGAAAGTATATGAGTGGCAGAGCGTCAGCAGAGCCAGTTCATGCCACATTCCTCTCCTGGGCTAGGCAGTCTCAGGGCTGCAGAAAAGGGAAAGCTGCAGATGCATTAACACTTCTCCAATCAAAACTCCTTACTCAGTTCTTTCAGGTATGGGAGGAGTCTGAAAGTGAACTGCAGGCATTAGTGCTTCCTAACCTACTCTCATTTTCCTCAGCTGTTATGTCCAGTTTTGCTATTTCTAGCTCAGACTCACTGGCAAAAGATATCCTTATGGAGTAAGGCTCAGGTGCCAAATCCAAAGGTCTCTTGAAGTTGCAGATTATTTTGCTTGGAGGCTCATCCCCATTTTGTCCAAGCAGAAGAGTGAAAACACAACAAATCTGATTAGTCTTCTTTCAGCCCAAAAGTATGCAACTTCTGCTACTGTAAAAACTAGAACCCAAGGCTCTGGTTGTACAAAAACATCAAAATTGCTTTAGAAGGGAAAGAGCTACCTGCAGGAGTACTTGAGCTGTGATAGCAGTGCTTCAAGCCTGGTAGAAGAGCAAAACTGTGGACACCTCATCCGATGTCAGAGCTTGATGTGCAGTGCCTGCAGACTGCACTGTTAGTGGCATGTGCAGGAGGCTCATGCAAATATAGTGGGCATGTTAGGCTGGTCAGGGGAATCCCTGTTGAGTTTTGGACTCCTCCTGTGTCAGGCAGCCTCTGGGACTGGTATAGGACTGTCAGCAGAAGTGGCATTCTACAGTTAGTTTTTTGCATTTAAGTCAATGGGTATTGGATTGCTCCCAAAGCTGCAGAAGTATTTGGAAAATGGAAAAAAGACAGGATCTTAACTGCAGATTTCCATTAGCAAAGATTAAAAGCTACTTTAAGTTAGCCTAACTAGAGGCTTTACTTAGTAATATAGCATTATACATTTCCAAGTCCCTGTAAGTATAGCCAGAGGTGCAGTGTCAGCCGCTTTGCCTGCATGACTACAGTTGGCGTCTGGAGACCACCCATGTCTTTCAGTTAACGCAGTGGGAGGTTGTTAGGCAGGCCACTGCAGGTGGTGCACTAAAATGTCCTGTTGCTTAGCTATCACCTCAGAGGCAGAATTTATATAAAAGATATATGAGACATACTTTTCTAAATTAGTAATGACTTTATTAATCTGGACAGGAATATCATTGCCATGGACATCTAACAAGAAATGGGAGAGCTATTTTTGTTCTCCTGTGTCTGTACAGAAATATATTTGATAATGTTGGTAGCAGCCAGCTTGCCAAGGCATCCATCAGAGGTGCTGAAGTTCAGAGTTACAGTGGAGCATTTGTTCATGACAGCACTCCCAGCCATCCCTGCCCTTTGGGAAGTTTGGATCTCCCGCTGGCTCAGAGGGGCACAGTACTGGCTGCTGTTGTCATGGCTCTGGCTTTGCTGCCACCTCTGTCTAAACCTTTATTCACTTGATTGAAGCACACTGTACCAAAAAGCAGTGGTGAAATCTCAAGCTTTGTGGGGTGCCTTATTTGTTAAAGTTCACAGCTCTGCTACAGCTCCAGTTTATCATAATAAAGTAAACGTTTTAACGTACACAGAGGGTGTTTCTTTTTTCATTCAGTCTCCTGTGCTTATGATTTATTGTGGTTCCATTATGCGTCCCCTAGGAACTGCATTCACCATATTTTCAGCAGACATGTCTTGCAGCAGATTGCCATTTAGAAGGTAAGCAGTTATTCCTGTTTCAAGATTTGCTATTCAGCATCTCTATGGAGAAAACTCACATTAACAAAGGAGAAAGCTGAGCACACACAGCTCCTCAAATACAGTCCAGAAGTCAGACTGCACAGCTAAGCAGAGAGCCCTACCTTCACGGGCTGTGCCGACTGAGAGGCTTCAGCTGCATTTTCCCCGGTTCTCCCTGTGGGATGGGACAGCAGCTCAGGTCCAATGTGGCAGTCCTGCATCTGCTCAAAACAGAGAGAGAAAGACTGGGTTTGTTTACACTGTTCAGCTTGTGATAGGATCTGGACATGTTTTCTGTTTCTCTTACATAGAGTTCAGGTCTTAAATATAGAGACAAATCATAACTGATACTACTTGCACTCACCTGGCCTTACAGATTCATTGCTTATAGATTTTTTAAAAATGTAATTTTAGTCCAAAGCCTTTTGACTGAGGAGGATTTAAAAAAAAAAAAAAAAAAAAAAAAAAAAAAAAAAAAAAAACCAAAGCAGGGATATCACAGCTCTAGTGCCTAATAGATCTGCTTAGCCTCAAATAAGTTTCTTCCCAATTCATTCAGTTAGTTACTGAGCAGAAGCTGAGACTGACTCACTTTCATTGTTTTTGATGTTTATTTGATGAGAGAGTACTTTGCTAACAAAGCTGCACGAAGGTTTAAGACACACTTCAAGTTAGCATTAGAAAACTGCCTTTTAGTTTTCTCTAACTGGAATAAAACATATTTGTCCGAGTGACCCACATTTTATATGTGTCTTCTTCACAAAAATAGGAAAGCTCTATAAACTGAACTCCTAACACAGGGCAGTTCCCAAAGGACTGGTAAGGAGCCATTGCTTCCTGATGCTTCCTAAAATTTACCCATCAAAAGTGGAATGAAGTATGCAGATAAGGTTTTGGGTTTGGACCATTCTGCTTAGTTACTGACACAGAAAAAAATAATACACTTTAAAGAAATAGATAGCAAGGGCACTTAAAAATTAAGTACATTTATGATTATATTGGTACCAACTGTAAATTTCCACTAAAGTTAAATCCAGTGGTGCATTTCCCATGTTTACTTACAGAACGTAACCCACTGTTGCTACTTCATCAAGACTATGTCTTAATTGCTCACAGTCACAATGGGATAACACCTTGATCGTTACCTAAAAACTTTTATGCTTTTTCTGAACTATTTTTAATATTTTTGTTCACCAAAACCTACCTGTGTTGCTAATTTATACTACTAGTTTAATCAAGTTTCATTAGAATCTGTCCTGCCTTCGATTTAGTCTTGAATAACTTTTACACATGCCTCTCTATACAAGATTTCTTCTGATTGGCAAAATTACTTTAAGGCTCTTGCCCATCTTGACTGGTATGCATGTTAAGATCGGCTACACCCTGATGGCTGAAGGTGTATAAATACTGAGTTGCAAAAATGAACCCATAGGATTAAACCACACAGCAGTACTCACCAAATGCAGGGAATTGTGAGAAATTTTGCAGATTTCCTCTTGCCATGAGATCCTGAACCCCCCAGGGAGCTTCCCAGCTGCCTGGCTGTAAGTTGAGGGGAAAAAACTTCCATGGGTTTTCCTGAAGTAAAATTACACTCTTTTACTTCTGACAGGCTCTATGGAAAACAGGACAGCAACAGTAATTTAAATAATTTCTTCAAAATAAGTTTGCATGAGAAATATCTTATAGATTAGTTCTCCCTGAAATGTTAAATAGATCAGTTCTAGATGGGACTTAGCACTACCAGTGCAAGCTGTTTACACTTCAGTTACAGATTTTAGGTCCCAGTGGAAATGTTTACTCCTAATACATCTCTCAAGCAGGGGAAAAAAAGGGCAAAAATTTGGGGTTTTACTATTCAACTGCTTAATTCTTTATCTTCCATTTTCAATTTCCATCATGAATTAAGCTGTGCAATAGACCCCAAGAATCATTGATCTGTTTAAATAAACAATACGACACACACCAGCCCACAAGAGCCATCTGACACTGATTTCTTTCATTTCCATTTGTGGAGCAGGCAAATTATATACTGTACAGTTTGAACAAACCTATCCATGTGATTTCATCAAGGATCTTCATTTGTGGTGGTAAGTTCCACCACACCACTTGATGGTCTGTTTTTCATAAATGGAAACATTTCTGGCTCTTGGAGGGTCAAGGAGATGACATTTCCGTAAGAGGAGTTGCTACATGTACATTTGTGGTTCTTTCATTGGCATAAAGCTAGTAAACGCCAAACTCAGAGGGTTCAGGATTGCATATATGTTAACCACAAACTTGTTTCTCCTCTGAAGGAATTGAAAAGGAGCTTGCTGGAAACATTTTTCCACCCATCTGTGATATGTTTTACAGGTTAGGAAGGCTAACTTTGTAGGTACCATTTACTCTCCTTCAGCAAGATTGTTTCCATAAGAAAAGTGGCACTACTCCCCAGTCTAAATATATGCTAAGGAAAAAGACCTCTTGCAGCCAGAGTTTAAAATTGCACAAGCTTTGACTGAGCCATTGAACCAACACCCAGCTCCCAAGACTGGAGCACGTTGAGTTCTGGGAGGCACCGCAGGAGAACACGTGTAGCCTCCATTCTGGAAGCATGGCTCTCCCTCACAGGGTGAAGAATGCCTTGTAGCACAGGGCTTCTGTCTCTGCCTCAAGGAAGTGTCACCCAGGCGACATAGAGGCCACCCAGATCCAATAGACTCAATGGAGTAAAGGCTGCACCAGCAACATTTCCTTCTTGGTCCTTAGGTTCAGGTACTTCAGTCTCTGGATTTGACCCGTCTTGTCAAACCCCCCGGAAGGAGCAAAACCAAGCCTCTACAAGACAAGACTCTAAGGAATTCTGAGAGAGAGAAGGTTAGAGGAAAATTAATTGCCCAGAAGAAGCTCCAATGGCTCCCTAACACAGAGAGCGAAGAAAACTAATGCCAGGTGCCAGCTGGTTACACCATCTTCAGCAGCTCACACAGTCCTCTTGCCATGCAATAGGGACACTGAATATGAGGGAAAAGTATTTGAAGCAACAAGGGTTTTTTAAATTTTTCTTAGATAGTGCTCTTTACATGCCAGAGAACTTTTTATCTTTATGTACAAGGCCTTACTGCCAGAAGTGTTGATATTCAACACAAGTATTTTGTCATTTATTATTATGAAATAAAGGGTAACGTTTTTTCTACAGATAGTTTATTTTGGTCCCTGAGTATTACTTTACATTATTGGCAGTCTAACGGCCTACTATTTCTCAGAAAGCTAATTTGATCAATCCTGTAGCAGGCAGATCCATGGCCCTCCTCCAGATGATATTGAAAATGCTGGTTTAGCATCAAGGAAGTTATAAATCCATGCTATATGATCAAGTTGAAGGTTCAAGGAACAGCTAGACTGAAAAATAAGTAGTTATGTTCTTGCTACAGCCTTGAGATAATTCCTAAGCTAGCTGATCCCTCTAGAGTCTAACTTATGTGTCAGAACAGCATATAAACTCAAGCAATTCTGTAAAGAAATCCCACAGACTTCTAAATTTTCTAATGTTAAGAGATAACCACCTAGACTGACAGAGCAATTAAAAAAATATTTGAGAGAAAATTAAATCTTCTGGGTCCTGGACATGTAAAATAAAATTGAACTTCCTTGTATTTAGACACCCCAGGAGAGTTTTCCATCCACGTGTTCCCTGCAGTTGGGAAGCCCTTGGTACTCTGAGAGGACCAGTAAATGTGACTTGTGTTAAAGATCACATGTTCTGATGATATAACTTATTTTCCCATTAAGGTCCTCAGGAATATTCCTTTCTCTCGGAGACTGATGTATGCCTATGCTTCTGCTTGGCCTGGCAGAAGCTGAAGGAGGGAACTGCCCACGTTTAGACAGAATAGATGGTAACTTGCTTGCCTGCATTGCACCTCAAATAGCAGGCTGTCTGCACACCTTTGATTGAGGTGCTAAGTTCTGTGTGGAATTGTTAATTAATAACAATACATAAGGTCACCTCTCTACAATTGAAATTCCTTCCCTGTGGAGAGCAGCAGTGATGCAAAAGAGCATGCTAAAGCCACAGTAAATATAATGAACAGGCGTATCTCTAGTCCTGAGCTTCTCTTCTCACAAAAAAAGATTAACTATTTGGATGCTAGAATATAATGTCTCACGGATTACAAGCACAGAGAGATTCTCTGTTGCAGAGCAGTCATCTCATTTGACCTAATAAAGATTTACTGATTTTTAGGAAAAGCTTGTAAGTTGGTAACAAAGTGGAAAAGGAATGCAATAGAGCTATGTCATCTCTTTCTATGAAAAAATACACAAGACAGTTGTGGTTTTAGCTAGGATAGTTAATTTTCTTCACTGTAGCTAGTATAGTGCTGTGTTTTAGACTTAGTATGAAAATAATGTGATAACACACTGATGTTTTAGTTGTTGCTAGGTAGTGCTTACACTGGTCAAGGACTTTTCCAGCTTCCCATGCTCTGCCGGGTGCACAGGAAGCCGGGAGGGGAGGGGATACAACCAAGAGAGCTGATCTGAATTGGCCAAAGGGTATTCCATATCATGTGACATCATGCCCAGTATATTAACTGGGTGGAGTTGGCTGGGGGAGGCAGCGATCACGGCTCGGGGACTGACGGTGTCGGTCAGCGGGTGGTGAGCGGTTGCAGCTCTTGTGGTTTTTTTTCCTTTTCCCTCTTTTCCCTGGGTTTTCTCTCTCTCTCTCGTTATTTCTTTTTATTATATTATCATTATTATTATCATTACCATTACTACTTTTACTATTTTATTTTAATTATTAAACTGTTCTTATCTCAACCCACGAGTTTTCTTACTTTGGCCCTTCTGATTCTCTCCCCCATCCCACAGGGGTGGGGGGCGTGAGCGAGCGGACGGGTGGTGCTTGGTTGCTGACTGGAGCTAAACCACAACAATGTACCACTCCTGCAATTCCTGTCTAAGCATCCTCTTTGAGAGAAGTGCTTGCAGGACAGCAGAGCGAGGAAGATGTTAATTCTGTGGAATATGGCGATCAAGATTTATCGTAAGAACTCCCTAAGCTCCGGGGTCAGTTTTCAGTCGTAGGAATTTGTCTTCGGATCTGTCTCCTCAGATGGCTTATCTCAGTCAAAAATTAAACCTGGGGAGGATACTAAGAGGCTAATTCAGAATGTAATAAAAACTATGCAAGAGAGGTACCTTCCCTGGTCTCTTCGCCTGAGCAAGAGGGTACTAAATCAGGTAAAAGAGCAATCAGAGACCTGGCTTTGTTGAAATATACGACAGAGAAAGAGAAAACCCTTTGTGTAAGCCGTTTTCCTACATGGTGAGTCAGGGGATTTACATTCCATTACGTGCTCAGCAAGAAGTGTAAAAATACAACTCCTTCAAGCATGTGTGAATAGATACTCAGGATCAATCTATGTGACAAAGTCTTTGTTTTCAGTATCCTATGTGCTAGACCTTCACATAGACAATCAGCAAGGAAAATCAACACAAAAAAATAAAATCAATAGGTTATGGATTTAACATTTCATTATGTCAGATCTATGAAGGCTGAATGATCTCAGACATGCAACTAATATGATGGGATTATCCTATTACACATCTGTCACTCATTTTTGTTGCATGATTGGGACAAACATGGTCAGAAAAGCAGCGATGCTGCCATCCAACATGGAGGTGACAGGGGAGGAAGCTCTGCGGTGTGGAGTTAGGCTATAGTCAAGTTATACAGTCATTTGGAGAGAGATATTAGTTACTTTCTTTTATGACAGCTGAGGTCTCTACGTCCAGAAAGCCACTTCTCTGAATTTTGTCTGGGACCGGGCATCCTTCCTCACATGGGAGCAGATGGAAGAGTGCTTGGACAAGCCCTGCAGCCCATATGGGACTGTGCCTGGTATGTCTCTGTTTACCAAAAACTCACCAGAAACTCACAGTTTTTGCACTCAGGTTTGACTTATGAAACTCCTTCTGAGCAAATGGAGTTGCAGCTTCTTCATCCATCTGCCATGGTGTGTGTTAGCTGTGCTGCTCTAGATCCTTGTATTGAATTTAGCCCTAAAGCTATTAGAGTTTCACAGGTACTAAATTCTCCAACATAATTTTTAGAAAAATAAAATAAGGCAGTAAAGTTGTTAACTTAGAACTCACTTGATATACTGTCAGCTCGAGGCCTTTCTAAGAAAACTGATGGCAGAAAAGCAAAACAAAACTAAACAGCAACATAAATTCTGAGTTCATAAAATGTTCAGTGCAATTTGCAGCATTGATAGTTGTTACAGTCCTGTCTTATACTGCCAGGAAATATTTAAACATACTTAAATATATATGCATGATCCATCCTGCCAGACAAAACTATGTGATACATAAAGACAGATGGGAATGAGCTGTGCATTCTGTACTTGACCGCTGGATTGTATCATACTAAGACTGGTCATAGTCACAAAGATGGTTCATGCAACTATTCATATTTACCTAGAAGTTCTCAAGACAGTCATTGAAACAAGTTCTTTTTTTATCCAAGAAAACAAATACAGAGAGACTGGAAGTACCTGAGCTCTTTTGGAAGATGCTATTGTAAGCAAAGCTTGCTTAATGCTGCCTTCTTTTCAATTGCACAGCGAGATGGGTGGAGTGTAGCAGTCACTGGACAGAAAATAAAACAAAGCACTCAGAGCTGGCAGTGAGACCAATATAATGCAGCAAAGGTTGGAGACAAAGCCTGTGAAGCGTTCCAGAAATAATGTGGTAGGGATTTAAGCCTTGGACAGATATTACTCTGCAGTAAAAATACATGAATCTTCATCAAAAAATAAATCTAAAACAGAATTTTGTTTAAAGAACCTTAAAATTAAATACCTCTGTCATCCAGTAATTCTAGAGTTTACAAGAGAAGTATAGACCATCTTTTCAAGAGACCAGCAACACAATCTGTGCAGCTAATCAGCAAGATAGCAGTAGGAAATTATTACATAGGGGCCTATCACATCTGTTTTTAAAACTAGTAGTCTTTTAGACTTTCTTATTTTTAATACAGTCTCTGCATCTCTCTTTTCTGATAGAATTTATTCTTTAGGAGACAGCTTTTAAAATTTTTTATCAGTCTCTGAACAGGAATACGTGTAAATACATAAATACATGTGCAGTATGATGCATGGGTGTTCCTGCAACCTATTACTACCTCTGTGAATAGCAGTTAGGGTTATGTCAGCAATGGAGAACATCACTATCATCATAAAAGACTAATATAAAACTTTATTACATGAACTCAATTAATTATACAGATAAAAATAATAATCAGCAGTCCACTAATTGAACTGCCTGGATGTTTTTCATTTTTTACTATAAATTATTATTTGGGTATAATTTTTTCTATTTTTAAACATTTTGTTAAATTCTGAATATGGAAGTCAGGAACACTTTATTGAGTGCATTTTTGATCGATGTTTTTTGCCAAGAATTGAGAAAAATGTATAATTAATAGTGCTACAGCATTCAGAAATCTATTTACTACTTCTTCCAATGGTAGGAATACCTGATACAAAACAACTAAATAAACATAGCTTAAAGCACTTAGGGAAAAAAGTGTTATTAGGTATTTCTGAGGATCGTGGGAAATGCAGTGGGTTTTTTTTTTTTTTTTTTTTACAGCAACATTACACAGGTCTGATACAAATATCCTGGTTATTGTACAAAAACATCTTGAATATTTCATTGAACCTCACTAACATTTCATTTTGCATTTACCTCTATAAAGTCTACATGACTGCTTCCCTGGAAGGATGTCTGTGTGAAGTGTGCTTTCTTTTCAGGGCACAAATAGAAAACTGTGCCCTAAGATCTTCTAGAAATAGATGGAAATGAAAAAAAAACAAAACAAAAAAACCAAACTGACCATGTGACTCCGTTCCTGTTTGTCATCCACCAGTACAGAAGGAATTATATAGAAAGAGCCATAATTTCTGTTGTTGTTGAACTCTGTAGGAGGAACAACAATATTACAACAACAAAAGGAAAGGCCTCCTTGAGTGTACACGGCAGTGGATCAGCTGCCATCCTCCGGCACTATGAGCGAGCAGGAAGTGACAGCAAGTCTCAGGTGGCACTGAAGCCCCAGAAAGGTCCAACCACCTCTGGCCAAGTGAGTGTGGACCAAGTGGATCCATATCTTACCTTGCTAACAGTACAAAAGTGATTTGTTAGACTGTGTCAAGAAAGGGCGCGGATGGCACTGTGCATTGGAAGCTCTGAGTTTTTTGGTACCGCCTTACTGTGAAGGTGTCATTTTACAAGGAGAGCAAATATAGTCTTTAGAGATACCTGGGAAAAAAAAGACAGGAAGGGTGTATGTGTCTCTTTTTTATTTTTAAATCTGAAAACTACTTTGACATTTAACATGTCTTCATTCTCAAGTGCCATAAACACCGAAATAAAAATTGTCTCTTATTATAAACTGCTTCTGTGTGCTTCTCTAAGATCTAGATCATAACCATAAAGAAGCTCAAACAGCCTGATAATCATAAGGACCCTAGGTCTGTACATTCTACATTTGGAGAATGAATATTGTTTCCTTCCTGACAATAAAGCATTAAAAACAGCTTTGGAGTATACAAAATTGATTTAATTATTTCTTGGAAATTAGAAAAAAAATGTCTGAGAAATAAGTTGATAGAAAATAGAACTTTTGATTTCACAGAAAAAGCAGTAAGAATGTTGTTGTTCATACCACTGTATGAGAGCAACTTGGAAAGTCAGTATGACAAAATGAAAATATAGCAATGTGCTGTGCAGCTTTATTCCAGCAGAAATATTAGCTCTGAACACCATGTGCCTCTAGATGTGTAACTCTGGTGGTTTATGGGATTTTCACCTACTTTCTCTAAGTCATTATGTCTCTAAATGGTTAAATCAAGCAGGAAAGTTAAAGAATACAAAATATCTAACCTGCCATATGCAGCAAGAATAGCAAAGCAGGAATTGTTGCCTAGAATAAATAAATAAGAAAGAACTGGAAATAATTTAATTACCTCATTATTGAAAATATTGGTTATATATCTTGGTTCTGCACTATTATATGCAGGATTTTCCCCTTTCACACTCCTGATGAACTACTCCTTGTATTCCTTCTGGCAGTGTGAAGGAGTTAATAGTACTCAAAGAAAGTGCTTGGAGCCGTACTGTGGTCTAAAAGAAAAGAAGAAATCTCTGCTCAGGAAGAAACTCATGGCCTTCCCTCCAGCACCCTTGTTGCTCATGCCAGCAATTCCCCAGCGGGCTGGAATTTCCTTTTCTTGTGGCAGCTAGCCCAGAGCTCAGTCCTCCAGCCTTGGGACCCCAGGACATTCCTGTGCCATCTGGCGAAGTCTGGCTCTTACATAAAGGGCCAGTGTTGCAACACTCTTCCCAAGAAGTCCTGTTTCTCTGGTAGCCTTATGAGCTTATGCCCTCCCTCTTTCTTCCACAGGAAATAAGACCAGAGGAGACTTCTGCCTAATCAGGTCCACTCCTTTGCTGTGGCATCTTAGCGAGCTCTACCATAATGACAACTAGCCTCAATTCAGAGGTGATCGATCAGCCTAAGCGGTTAACGTTTCTAATGGGGGTATACCAGATATCGAACTGGTTCAGGAAACTTAAAGATCCATTCTTATGGGTTAGGGCTTATTCTAGGGTTTTACACGCCTCCCCAAAGAAGGCTAAACACTGTCATTGATGGATTTGGAGGCAGAACTGCATTTACATATTCTGCTTATCTCAGTGTTAAAATTCTGGTCAGTTCTACTGATAACAGGGATGCAGCCGAACCTGTGAGAAAAGGAACCGGGCCCTGCCAAGCGAGGAGCACGGTAATGGTGATGTACCAACCAGGACAGCTTGTATTTTTCTCGAAAACAAATTTGACTTGTTTGCTATCCTCATCTGTTTGCAAACGGCATGTGTTGTCAATGTATTGACTGCAGTTCTTCCAATATATCGATTGGCTTTAAGGGAAAGAAGGTTTTCTGCACATGAACTCCACTCAGAAGCAAGGGTGGGCAGAAAGGATCAACGTACATTTGCAATTTATGAGCAGTTTTCAATCAGCTTAATTTAGGTGGTCCCTGGACAATGTAGATGAATATTTAAAGCTATCCTATTAAGATTAGGCTAATTAAATTAACTTTGATTCACAGATACTGGGCTTTAATAATAAACTATTGATATGCAAGAAAGTAAAAGAGATCATTTGGATTTAATTTTGATTCCAGATCTGATCTTTGCAAGACGGTGCCTAAGCAGGGAACTCCCCAGATTCCCAGATATCTTCTGATCCCTCCCTACTCTTATCATAACAAAAAATTCCAGCTGTGAACAGTTAGAGGACTGAGTTGTTTATTACCACTGGTCTGTAATGAGGGCTTTAAAAAATGCTGATATAAACAACACAGAGCTCACATGGAAAAACAGATCACTTAAAAATATAAAGTGGAATGGCAGGACAATATAAGTGCAAGGCCCCTGAGTTTTCTGCTAAGTTATAAGGAATTGAAAGTGGTTTTGGCAAGCTATTATGGGTAGTCCCTTAAGTTCACTGGAGGTATGTAGTTATACTTGCAGGCCAATGGACACAAACAGAGGACTTAATTCTCCTCCCAGTTTCCCTCCACCCAATTTACTGAAGTGATCTACCAATTGCTGCAATACTAGCATGAGCTCCAACAATAATGATGCAGTTTAATAAGTATAATGACAAAATCTGTAAGATATTTAGGCCCAAAACTCAGGTTCTCTTGCAGATTTCTAAAGGTCAGGTTTTTAAAAAAAAAAAGTACTTCATGAAACATTTTTTTGAGTTGAATTGTTAAAGGATGACTTGCAGCCAGGCACTTCCTGCTACATTTAAGAATTACATTATCATGTAGGTGGCGTAGAGTGTCTATAAAACTATGGGAAAATAAAAGGAAGGAGGCTGGTGGAGTCATCAACAATGACCGCCTTGTTCCGTGCTTCCAGTCCCTCACCTCCCAGGAGAGCTACAGAGGTCATCCCTGAATTCAAACTGCCACACTCACCTATTGCATCTGGAATGACTGTCCCAACTAAACATTACACATATACACATACAGAGTTAAATATTTTAGAACTGCATCTAGCTTCTTCAAGGCGCAGAGAGGGTGGGAACATTTTGGCACCTGTAGCAGAATACAACGCTCCTGCCTTCAGGGAGGAGGGACTACCCTCCAAAACAGGGAAATGCTGATGGATACATTTTGCATTTGTTCATTTTTTTAGTCCCAGAGTGTTTTCCAATCTGTCTTCTTCCATGCTGAAAACCAGACATCTCCTCAGGAAGAAAGGAGTAATGTTTCTTTTTGAGAAATGAAGTGCTTCAGAGAATGATGTGGTTTGCTAGACATTGCACACAAACCAGAGTGTCTTCTGCCTGAGGATTTTCAAAGTAAGCACCAGATTCCTCCTCACCACTATGGATGCTTTACAGTGCCCATGTGGCAGCATCTAAAAGAAAATGTGACTTACTATAGAACATTCTCCCACCGCTGTGCAAATATTGTGCTGCAGTGACAGAGCTTTCTACAATCAGTGTAATAATCTGTAATATCACCTAACGCAGAGTATAACCTGCTTGTGTAACGCACTGCTGCCGTGACAGAAACAGTTTGGTTTCAATCAGTTCATTTAGAATATTGATCGTGAAATAAAAGGCTCATGTTTCAAAGCCTTCTTACTGTAACCCTTCCAAAACATTTCAAGGAACTTTTTATACCGTTAAATTTATCTAATATGTCCCACCTATTTAGCATGTTAGTCAGGTACTCAAATTGTTAAATTAGGCAGTTTGAGGGCACTGTGGTGTGTATTTGGTACCTAAGTGCTAACTTTTTACCACGATAAAGAATCTGTGCCTTGACTCTACTTTGTCTTGCATTATTAAGCGATCGGTAATTCTGTCTGCCACAGAAGCCACCTAAATATTATGGGCTTTATGGCTGTAGATGCTGTTAAATGAAAATCAGCAAACATCCACAAACAGATATTTTACTGTCATGCAAACAGTGATGGAGCCATTTGCATAGGCACAGCATCACTGAATATGTGTGTCAACACAAGCAAGAAAAAGAGTGGATTGGGCAGGTAGCGATGGGAATAAATGTACCTTTAATACTGCCACAACAGTTTTCAGCCAGTCCAAAGTTTCCTAAAAAGCTTTATGCAAGAGACAGGATATCATTTTCAGTGTACAACGGGTTATATTACAGAAAAGTGTTTTCTGTTCAACAGCAATAGAGAGACTTTTTGGGTGGCAAGAATTTTCTTCCACTTTCAGGAAGGCAGTTCTAATACTGCAGTAATAACAAGGTGGGAGACTGAGAAAACCAGATTATCATGGGATGTAGCCAGGTTGTGTTATGACAGCAGGGCATGCTGCCCACTGCAAGGATGGTTACAAATGCTTTGCACTACCTAGCACCACTACAGCCACATCAGCAAAGCAATGTTTTGCACCAAATGGACTTACTGCTCTTATGCTAAACTGAAAACAAAACAACCCTTAAAGATAAATGGAGCAACATGAGATATGACTCAGACCCCTTGACACTTGAGCCCTTCAAAACCTAGATCTCTTTGTTTTGCCACTGAAGATCCTTCCGATGAGGCACTAAGCAGCAAACCATACATGGAAGTCAGGCACAAGTCTCAGCAAAGTAATAATGTATAATCATCAAAGATCATGGAGAAATTTCTAAAGAGGAAACTAGGAAAAGACAGAGGAACTCTGTCTTTTCTTGCAACCTCGCCAGCTTCTCTGGTAGTCAGCAAGTGAAACTCAACTTTACAGCCCTTAATAGATTTCTGTATATTAACAGTGAAAGGGTTTTACAGGCATCATTCCCTGCAGTTCTCTAGTCTACTCTTGCTGTATAGACCCTGAAGGTTAATAAGGTAAAAATTTTACTTGCAAGGAATTGGTTTCCATCAAAAGATAAACTATAGACAACTTCTTTGTAACAAACAGGGAAAAAATGGTATGTGAGAGTGGTTTGGAATATTAGCAGGTTAATGGTGTTTAAATACATTTTTGAAAGTTATACTTGCAGATAGTTACTCTAAAATAAGCATGGATATTTATAAACACAGATATCTACCTGACTACATCACAGTTATAAATAACAGTGTTGGAAAATCCTGTGATTCAAATGAGAAAAAAATGGAAAAGCAGCACTCAGGTTTTATTTTCATCTAAAAAAGAGATGTTGAAATTCTCTTCAATTTTTTATTTTTCTTTTTCCAAAGCCAAGGCTATCCTGACTTTTCTGTTTTTTCATGTGTTTGTCCTTAGATAACCTTGAGGACAGTGAAGGAAGTCAGAATACCTGATGGTTTTTTTGGACAACAGCTATTTTTTCACAGCTGTCTCAAGAATGGTAATCTTTTAAGACTTCTAAATTTCCTTTGCCTGTAATACTGAACACTTCATCCAGGAAAAAATTAGTTGGTAAAATTACCACAAATTGCCCATCAAATACCTATATGAAAGTCAAATAATACAAATAGTTTCTAGAAACTTTTTTCAAGGGAGTGACTACTTAACAGCTTAGCAAAAATAAAAACTTTATCAAACATGAGATACAAAACATGTCATCTAGGTAGCAAAGCAATGGATGGCAAAAAAACATTAGAAAATATTTGAAAACAAGTCTCAGTGATGGCTGGTCAAAGGATATACTTCACTTTTCATTCTGAAACAGAAATTAGGGTTTTACTCATCTACTCGGCCAGTACTGACTACATTCAAATTACACATGACCTTAAGCAACAAAATCAGAGGAGTAGGAGGAAATTTTCATATTCCTTTGGCTAAGCTAAAAGTCCTAAAAATGCAAGTTAGCTCACTCAAAAATTTTGCTTTACAGCCTTAATAACTGTGAAGGAGGACTGAAAAAAGATTATGCGGGGTTTTTGCAGGATTTTTTGCTCTTTAAAAAGAGTTATAAAGAGAAATACCAGCAATAGCCATTTTTTAATTTTCAGCATCAAGGAACCAAGGATGACTACTACAACTCCAAATCCTGTGCTCTGAATGCACAGACACATAAGAAATTATTCCATTCTTGATTTCTGATAGAAAAAGGTATTTAAACAAGCCACCCTGAAATGTTTTTAATCATTTCATCAAAATTCTCATTTGGTCTTAATGACTAGAAGTTTGTTTCCTGGTACCACTGATGTCAGTAATGCATTAGTTCTCTATTTAAAACAAGCAGCAGAAAAAGAGGGGGCAGAGAAAAATCTCTAAGAAAAAGAACTAAAAAAAACATCTTAAGCTTTAGAAACTATTAATATAGGAAGATTTATAGTCCACCTTTAAATGAAGCCAATCTAGCCTTTACTGAGAATATAAACTGCATGTCTTCCTCCTCCAATGTACACATATCCTTCCTATTTTGTACCAAAATCCTACTTCGGCTTCAATATAGATTAAAGTTAAACCAAGACATCAAAAGCAAACAAGTCTGATAACCTAAAATTCTGCGCAAGTGTTTTTCCAGTAATGAATAATTAAGTATTTTGATTAATCCCTACTCTTGAAGCCAATGGGGGTTTTATCATCAGTTTTAATTGTAATAAGCACACATCTGGAATTTTTAAACATGTTAAAAAAGATGTTTTAATATTAAGACTGGATATTTAAAAGCATTTTATATAGATTTCTAAAATGGAATTTTTATGCTTAGAATAAATGATGGGAAAAGGCTGGTTACTCTCCCAGCTTTGCATACCTACTGATTTGAATTGCTTTCTAAGCATTTCAGCATTAAAATATTGCAGACTCTGAATATAATGTCTTACATCTGTTTCTTTTGTGCTCTTACATCTCCAGCTCAGACTTAGAGCATGAGAACACAAAGCACAGGAGGAAGGGAAATCCATTCCTCATGGGTCTTGCAGGACTGTGAGCAGTTCTCCTTACATACTACTCCTCCGTATAGCATCAGACAACTCCCAAAGGGTGGGATAGGCTTATACATGTGCTCAGACAGGTCCATGAGCACCACAAGGCCAAGTCTGGTTTCTGGTGATATGGGTCTTGCCCTTGGGAAGAGAAGACTGGGCCTGGCAGCTATGGCACAGCCTGGGGCTGGACGTGGGCTCCATGCTGCAGTGCACAGCTTGGAGTGCCAGAAATGTCCCTCTCCCTCTCACATCAGACAATGCACAAATAATGAGAAAGAATGGAGGGATCAGGTTAGAGGAGTGCTAAAAGAAGCATAAACCTTGTGCACTTAGGAAGCTAGGCTAAAAGAAAAAAAAAAACCTGGTAGATTAAACTCTCTGTCTATCCTCTTGCCATTGAGCTGAGATGTGTAAGCAGGAGATGTAAGTGATGTCAGACTTACCTTGGAGGACATTATTTGGCTATCACTTTCAGAAACAGCTTTCTAAAAGATGAGCCTAGACTCAAAGGCATTTTAACCTGGGAATTAAAGAACTGAAAGGAATTATTCCTCAAAGGAAACCACCCATGTAGTTAATCAGCAATGAGCCCTACCATGACGGGGTGCTTTTTCATAATTTTACCTTCACTGAACTCAAATGAATTGTATATTAGCTTTTAAAAATGCTTTGAAATTAAGATTTTTGGACTTAATATAAGCAGGCATAAGAGAATGTAAAGGGGGTTAAAAGTTCAGGAAGATACTTGAGTCAAATAATTGCATAAAATGTGTCAGTACATTCTTGAGGAGGAGAAAAAGCAATGGTCGTTTATGAATGTTTAATGATTTTACTCCGGGATCAGTGAAGTCTTAATCAAAGTGGGATGCATACTTAGCCTGATCAAATAACGCATGAAGATTCAAACATTCTTTCTGAATACTAATGTGGCATTATACTTGGACTTTTAAGTAATCAAGATTTGAAAAATGTCAGAAGACCTCCAGAGCACACGGAAAAAATACAAGATTCAGTTAAACATTTTAAATTTCATGTCTTAAACATGGATATTCTCCTAATTACTGAAATTAAAATGTCTACTAAACTTTCTTTCAAGCGGACTCAGGAATGCTGAATGTCATTTGGCAGAAAGGTATCTGAATATACTCTTTAGCATCTAAAGCTGTTTATCTTCTCTTCACCAAAGAGTACAGCAGGCAATAGTAGTAACACATACATAGAAATGTTGAAAGTTAGAAAACTCCAACCCTTCTGTGTTATGGCAAGATTGCTGTATTTACCCTACACCCAGCTCTCATCCCCTCAAACTGTTCCTTCAGTGAGACAAATTTCTATTTTATTTTTATATGGAATCTGCAATACCCATATACACATACATATATAGAGAACTATAAAGCAAGTCACAAAGCAGGCCCACAAAATCAGATACGTGCCTTCAGGTGCCCATAATATCACAAAAAATATTTTTTTCTTTTGTTGAAAAATCCTTCTATCCGAAATTTTGTGGGTTACATTCAGAATAATTGAAACGTGAATTAACATTGCAGGTTTGTCTACTGATGCAATCTGTTCAACCAAAATAATATTTTCAGGTAGGTTGGAGTTTTTTTTGAGAGGGGGGCAAATTGAATATTAAATTGAAAGTTTTCAAAGTTTTGGCTCAAACGTTTCTTCCAAAAGGTACATTTGCACAGTATGCGTGTGTGTGCCTCTTCCCTATTCATGCCACAAGGAGTTTCACTGAGGGACACTGAGGCTTCCCTGAGTCTTATCTGTCTCCAACGCCATAAGCCTGTATGCAGACACAGACTCAATGCTAGTAGCTCCTGCTAGCACAAGGATCCTGTTTGCTCCAGAAAGATGTGAAAATGGTTAAGTGTTTCCTGGGAACAAAAGGAACCATCAGGAGAATTATGCTGCTGTTTCAGTTTTGTAAAACTTTTTTTTTTAATACTTAATTTACTTTGCTTTCTAATCAATGTTATTTCATCTACCTCCAAATATGACCAAACAGTTTATTAGGTTCTGCAGTGAATTAAGGCTATAGCTACAACAAACAAGATTTTGACTTATCTCTGCTAAATTGGCCATTCTCCAAAGATACCCTGGTATGAGTGCTTCTGCACTCCTGGGTTTTGCTTTTATTATTTTCACTGGTATTACAAGTATACACACATTACCTAAACCTGAAATAGGAATGAGCATGAAATCACAGCTGGTAGCAACATCACTCACCCACGATTTGCAAAGATCTCTGTAATAGCTCTTCATATCAGAAGGAGACTGCTTAATCAGTTGTATGGAAGTTCAGTGATGGTCAACAATCACAAGGTCTATACAGAGAAAGCCAAAGATATTTAACAACCAGCAGTACAGACTAACCAGCATATGCATTTATTTTAATGAGAGAGAAGGGGTTGATCTTAAATTACCCAACACAGAAATACTTTTACCTAATGTACATCTCCCACAAAAGCACATTTAATATTTCAACATTTATTTAAATTATATACACAGAAAAAAAAAGCCCAGCATCCCATTGTAAAAGAAATAATGGATTGAGCTGTGTAATTATTTTTGATAAGTCACGTTTGTGCAGTTAATTTTCAGGGGCTGAAGAGCTGGGTGGGTAAATTACTTATGAAAGAGGGTAGTGCTCATACAATTTTACTACAGTGAGACTATCCAAAACCTATTCCTTGCTAAATATATGCCATATAAATCCATGGAAAAGATAGCAAGCAGAGAGAAAACTCAGTGAATGTATGAAGACCAACAAAATGCACAGGACAAAGAAATGTTAATTCTTAAAATTTGGGAAAAGGATTTTCGTCCCTTGTTTACTTTAATAAAGAACCAGGATTAGTAGTTCCTTCTTGTATATATACTGAAATAACTTGTAATTTTAGGAAGATTACTAGGCTCCTGCCACAAACTAAAACTAATATGCAGTACTTTTTGCTATCTAGTACCACTACAAATTAGGTTTTTTGCCTACATCCAAATATGTGCCATTAGAATTTTAAAATTAATTCTTCTAACATGCATTTATAATTGCTACTAATCTACCCACTTTGCTTGTCATTTTCTAGGCTCTTTTAAAGTGTTTGCTGGAAATAATTCCACTGTTACGATAGTCAGAATACCTTGCTTTAACCATTATAGCTATGGTGTAAAAAACACAAACCAGCTGTACCCAAGGAGAGCTGGATTCAAACAGAATATTCTGACATTTCTGTCAGTGATATTTCCTTCTATGGCTTGATGGAATAAGTCTTGAAAGTATGAAAATCAGCAGCACTCACAGCAAAATCTGGAAAATATTATGAGAGCTGTGTTGTTGAACTTGACTTTTGCTCCTGGAGGTGGCCCTTTCAAAACACAGCTGAGCATCTTTGCCAATGTTCAGTGCCAGTGTTGGTATTGCTCATTTTGTGCATATGCTGAGCTCATAGTTTCCACCACTGCTGACATTTAGCAGAATTTCTTTTTAGGAAGAAATGAAACAGAAATCCTTACTTCGATGGACTATCTGAAAGAGCAGCTTTTCAAACAACAAAAAATCCAGCACTGCTTTCTAAAGTCAGGTGCTTCTGTTTACAGAGCTCCTAAGGGAAAAGGGTCCAGTCAGTTCAAATCAACAGCACCTTTCCCTTATCAGGTTTTCAAGGATGCTGGGTTTATGGGTTAGTGGCATTAGTTGTGTCTAGCCAAAAAGGGTACCACAGCTTACACTTTTATGGATCCCTTATTTGATAAAAGAGTTTGGCACCAAATACTTGATCCTGCAGTCATGAGCTGTTTTCTGGTCACTGCTCCCTGTGAGAGACACAGGGAGACACAAGCATCAGCTCTGAGGCTCTGCTCTTCAAGACAGTATTGGAGTATTGCTGGATCTAATGGTTCCTGACTCCAGTTTGACAACTGAGAGCACAGATTTCTCTATATTTGCTGGACAGATAATTACTTCTGGTGATTAGATTAATAAATCCTCAAAGATCATAGATAATCTGAAACTATTAAAATAGTAGTTGCTTTACTTCCTTTCCTTTATGGTATTTATTATTGAAAAATCATTGTTTTCTCCACAAGCAATGCAGGTACTTTGAACGAATAAAGTAAAGCAAATGTATAGGGCCATCTATACGGCGGCTTCCCCAAAATGGGAACATCACATGCTCCTTGTAGTTACTGTTTCCAGATAAATTGCTTCCGTGACTGTTCACTCTAAAATGTTTGCATAAGTTTTGTCTCCAGAAGTGATACATCGGCTCAAGATATAAATAGAAACAGCATAAAAAAAAAGGTTGTTTTATTATCTATGGCTCTCTGTTGGAGGTTTTATTTTCTGTCACCACACAAATGCTAAGTGCTTAGATCTTAGAATAGATATCAATTATTAACAAAGATGGTGGAGAAAGAAAGCACAGTTTTTCATGACAAATTACAGCATAAGCAGAGTTCCATAATCCAGCATGCTGCATTTTCATTCTTCAGAGGACAAAGAGAGGAATGACTAATACATCAATTTCAGTGCCATTCCTTTGCTTTTTCTGAAAAGCACCTTGCTATCTAAGACTATCCTTAATTTACCATCTTCTGAAGACAGAAAATGTAATGAAAGCATCTGTCTCTGGTTTCTGCTAGCCTGTAATATTAAACATCAGAGTAATAGTTATTCTCCACCCACTCATTAATCACATCCCTACTCCATACATACTCCTCTGCTCTTCTGACACATTATATAAACTGCCTAAAATGGACACGTCTTCCTCTGCTTAAAGAAATTTCCACTGTTGCAGAAGGGAGTGAAAACTCTGACGTCTATGAAGTTAAGATGCACAGTATTACTCTACACTGATGATCCAGAGCTTTGAATTTTAATTCCTTAGTGCTGTTAAGGATTTTAGAATTCCTGGACTTCAACTGACCATGACATGCCAAGTGCCAAAATCCCATAGCAAGAGGTTTGTAGGAGCTACATAGCCAGCCACTTCAGGAGAATTAGGTTATTTATACCCACCTGAGAGCTTCCCATCCTTTTCTCAATTAGATAAAAAAAATTGTCTTTTACCTACATATGATACTCAGAGCCAGCTCAGGTTCACTCTGCATGTGCCCCAGAGTGGCAGGACACAGAATCACAGAATGATAGGGTTGGAAGGGACCTCTGGAGATCATTTTGTACAACCCCCCTACTTGAGCAGGTACACCTAGAGCAGGGTGCACAGGACCATGTCCGGGCACATTTTGACACAAACCAGCCCTAATCTAAAAGCCATCTGACAGCATGAGCATGGCATAGAGCCCTCACTAATATACTCATTTCTCTGCACAACTTACTAACTCAGAAGTATTGCCGTGCTAACACAGTGATGTAGCTCTCAGCTGGCTCAGAGCACGACCAGGGTGGGCTTGTTTCTGCCACACGCCATGTCGCCATACCCATCTAAGGAGCAGGCTCACTGGTCTGTGAAGCACAGATGGGTCATGGAAAGATTTACGAGACATAGCTGAATAACACTGGTCTCTGAGTTGTCAAAAACTAATGGTAATTTCCTTTTAGTTTCCCTAGTAGGGTCTGTGCTTTTTAGCTGCACAAACTCTGCTGGTTAACCTCAGTGCTGCCACAAGGTTCTCTGTGGCCATGATGTGCAGCCTCCTACCGACTAATCTGTTACCCCAAGACTCTCGCAGCCCTGCTTTACAAAGCTCTCTTCATTTTCTCAGCCCTTCAAAGGTATACCAGAGGTTTTTGCCTGTAGTGACTCAGTACTGGTCCCAGAACATTTTCTAGAGTCCCTGACTCCTCCTCCACAGTAGGAAGTCACTGCTGGAGAATAAATTTCAGATCATTTATGAATGCTCAAGGGCTGAGAAGGTGGGTGTCTAAGGGATTACATATGGAGAGTGCAGTGCATGCTGAGCCCTTCATTTTTATGGAGGACAAAGTGTGTGTGTGTGCGTGCGCACGTGCACACACGTGCGTGCAGTTGTGTCTTGAACAAATTTTTCAGTGAAAGAATTTGGAAACATCAGTTAATTTTTCTCATCCTTTCATCTGCTTCATTGACCTAGGCATAGACTCCGCATACCCCGAATAAGACAATCACTACAGCTGTATGGATTTCTGCCACGTCCTTAGTTACTCCTGAAGGTCTCAACAGCAGTGAGTCATAGCTTCGGCCTGGCATACATACCAAAGGCCCAGAGGCCAAGGAACTAATTGAAATCAGTGAGTTTATACACAAACATGCATACAAAAACACAGCTTCACTTTGAAATGTATTATTTTTCAATTGAAAAATCAAACTAAGCCAGAAAGTACTCACAAGTACTTGCTAGCTGCAAACTACTGGACTGGATACCCTCCTAACTGGTAAGTTTGACATGTGCAGCTTTGTTCAGGAGGTTGTCATCATTCTTCAATGTACAAAAATGTTATCCAAAGATGGTTTTTTTTCAAGGCTATGGAGTGAGTAACAGAAGTCCTTCATGTTTACGTTGAAACAATATTAACCCCTGTAATAATGCTCTAGCCAGTCTCCTCCCACAGTTTCAGATTTTCCTCTAGGTTTTGCCATTTGACACTTTTTCATGTAGAAACCTGGGCTATAGCTGGATCTAGCCCAAATACTTCACGTTCTTTGGAGGCAGAGGGGGAGAAAAGGGTTTTGTTTCGATGGGCTGTGTTATTATGAATATCTTATTTCCATACTACCTCATCCCACTTGCTGTAAGTCACCTGTCAATGAGAATTTAACACCCCAGCTTCACAGGCATTTCCCATAGCAGCAGTGATGCCTTTGAGATGTGCCTCATCCCATCCCACACACAGTTTGTGCAACAGCAAAGGCTCATCTGGTGCTGACACAGCGATGCAGCAGTGCAGGGGGATGGGGGGAAGCACTGACACTAGGAATAGCTTGTGAAACTACTTATTGTCAGAAGGAGTTTGTAGAGTGCTCCAGGAAGAGAAGAAGGGGGTTGGAAAACACGGATTAGCAGTGGCATGAGTAGGAAATTTCTAGATGGAGAAAGAAATTGAGCAGACTTGTGGAACCTCAGTCTGAGGCAAGTCAGGGCAGATTACGCTCATCTGAAATAATGTCTTACCTACTCTTATGCTAACCTAGGGTTTCCAGCTGTAAACAAAGGAGTGAAAAGGAAGACTTTGGTAGGCCTGGGATTGCTTCACCTGTTGTGTGAGCACTTCGTTGCAATGGCAGACGCAGCTGGCTGAGCACTAGTGGCTTCCTCTGCTGCAGGGACTCCTATGGCCAGAGAAGTTGCTGTGTTGAGCACAAACCTGAGCCCTCCTTCTCTCCATCCACAGCATGACCACACCTGCATACTTCCATGTGTTCAACTCTTTGTGCTTCTTTTGGCCCTCTCCTCCCAAATTTTTTTTTAATTTGATATACTTGACTGCTCTTGTCTTTATTGGGCTGTCTTTCCCCTGTAAATATGCATGGAGAGTCTTGCTCCCATTGGATTTTGACAAAGCAGTAGGAGGAGATAAAATACGAGTGGGACAAGCCCCCTGAAACCTTTCCACATAAGCCATCAAAAGTAAGTCAAGTGCACATGTAGAAATTAGAGTTACTTTTAACAAACCTCCTCTGCTACCCTGCTGGGTTTGTTTGGTTTTTTTTCTTTTAAGTTATTTTATTAGCATAATTGAACTTCACATAAAGGCACTAAGTGTTTGTATTACTTACCTTGAAACAGACCATTCTGATTAATCACTTAGTATATGTACATACCCTTTGTTGATAATGAGTTGAGGAAATGCATCTGAAGACCTACGCTTCTTAGCAGCAAGGCCAGGACAGTACAGACAAACAAAACTGTTGTTATAGAGTCCAACAACACAAGGGCAACAGAGTAGGTTTGAAGGCCATATGACTTCCATACCTAATTTTTTTTTTCCATTCATTAAAGCGTAATGCTTTGGAATGGTTTTCAAACGCAAGTCTGGCTCCCAAGGTCCCAAAAAGGACATTTGCTGATAAGGAGCAAAATGGACACAGGCCTTTTCTTCTACCTGAGCGATTTTGAGTCTTTGCAAGATTGCTAGTTTACCAAAATGTCAATCCACAGAGAGTTAATCTTACTGGCTATATGAAACTATATCTGCCTCTGGCTAAACTAGAAGTGATACATATCCAAACAATTGCTTTTCTAAAAAATACTAGAAGATATCCTTTACGCACCAATCCATCAGCTGTAATGTCCTGTCAAAGCTGTTTTAGTATATGCCAATAACCTTCGGGAGCCCCTAGGAAAAAAAAAAAAAAAATGGGGGAGGGGGAGGGAGACCTAGCTCATTCTTTCCTGCTTTGAACATTAAAAAGGGACTTCAAGTATTCTCTACTTGCAGAACCATGGAACTTGGCACAAAATCCATGCCTTGTTACAGACTCCTGGTTTTCACTTTCAAAAATGCTTTTAGCTTATATGCCTGAGGGGAAAAATGCTTCCAAACAGTAACTTTTGTTTGAATTGGCAACATGTCGTCTCTATGAGACTTCACCTGAATGAAGATCTCTTAACCATACCATTAACATCCATGGAGTATGGGCATAAAACCCAAATGCTCCCTCAACTTGACTGTGGATCAGTTAGTCTAATAAAAGACACCATTTGTGCTAAACAGCTTTGCCCTGTTTATCCCTCCAGATCATTTTGGTTGGTAACACCAATGTTACTTGTGCCTCCACCTGGTTCTCCACCCCCTTGCAGAAAAGGACCTGAAAGTTCAGCCACCCTGGTAATTCCCCTGGCAAAACCAGATTTGCCAGCCAAAGGGATACAGCAGAGGTGAGGTTTGAAGAAAGGTTTGTGATGTCCCTGTTGCAGTCACTGGCCCTCTCTCCCTTCCTTATGTCTCACCACCAGCTCAGCCATCACTTGGGGCTCTGCATCCTCCAATGGAAATGGGTACCAGACTGTAGAGTAAGCCCCTGCATACTGGAAGACCTTAAGGCATCTCCTTACTACTTAGCTGTTTATTCCTTGCTTCTTTTCCCCATTTCATCTACACAAAGGGCAATAATGATAAAGAGGTCTCTATATCCCCATAATAAAAAAAAGCAAAAGACCTCAGTCCTGCGCTCTTCATCCAGCCTGAGGCCACAGCTCAGGTTCTGTGCTTGGAGCCGCCTGTTTGTCTTGCCCTCCTGGAGGTCTCCACACCCGTTCATGTATCAGCATGACACTTGGTGTTCTCATCCCATTTGGTTAGCCCAGAGCTTTGAGGTAGGTAGAGTGCTGCATGTGCTTCTTGGACTGCTCTGCCATGCTCCACCTCCGAGCCTGCTCACCCCTGCGCGGTAACAAAGGCAAAGGTACCAAACATCCACTCCTCCCATTCCTGCCCTGACATGCTTTTACTCCTGCCTACCATTTCTAGTATGTTCCACTACCTGTACAGAGGAAGAAATGCTTTATTTTAATATCTGACTGCAACCTGGAAACGTCGCATGTGCAGAGTCTCAGAAAGCATGAGTGCCAAAATCCCTCTGATCTGGCTTCTCAGCCTCCTAGGATCTGGCATATCTACCTCGCTTCTCAGCTTCTCTGGAGTCAGGCGTCTCAGCCTCCCAAAGCATCTAGCTTCAGACTGTGATCAGAATTTAAGGAGACAACAGGTTACTGCAAAATAGGAACTCTTCTGCAGCTACATTTGCTATACTACAACTGCTGAAAACCACCTGCATTAAACACTATAGCTGATATGTTGCCCAAATAAAGCTGGTATGTTGCCCAAATAACTGAACTTCGAATCATCACTATCATACAATTCTCAGCCTAGGATCCTTGTAACATAGTCCTTAACATACATGTACTTTTCAATAACTCCACAATTCAAAATCATAATCCTAATAGCCCATTTTCCTCCACACAGCACTTAATTATGCAATACAGTCTGGGAAAAGAAGCATGAAGAAAAAAACCAGAGCTACCATCTAACAAACAACTTTACCACCTTCTTCACAACACATTCCTGTTGGCCTCAGATGACAAAAGTGATTTAGGACAATTATAGATTAACCACAAATACAACCAAACACAGAGTGGATGCAGACCAACACACCACTAAATAGCCATAGTCTATCATATCTCTAAATTAGCTAATTCGTTTCAATTCATTAATTTTTAAATTAGTAAACTGTACACCTGCTTTGGCAAAGCCTGCAAGTTTCAGCTGCAGCTCGATGTTGCCCTCCTGTGGGCCAAGAAAAGGGAGAGCTGCTGTGTTTCTTCACGCCTTTGCCATATCAAGAGAAATCCGAGCATGGCCTGCTCCCTTCCAGCTGAGACAGAGTAAGCACAGATGAGCTGAGTCCCTGCGAATCACGTCAATGTAACATTCTCCAGATTTAATCACTTCTGGACTACTTTTGGTACAAGTATGCTCCAGATCAGCCACAGGAACAAACATCTGCATCTTGCCAAATTTACCACAGCTTACAATATGGTATTTATGCCAACTCTCTTCCAGCTGAGGAAAGAGGTGATACATGAAGTTTGCTGGAACAAAATACTACTCTTCAATTTTTTTCAGCAGATTTGAATGGTGGCGTGAATTTTTTTTCACCCTTTGCCTCCTGACAGTACAGGTGCCCAACAATGGGGTCTTCAGTCTTGAGGACCCCCAGGCATAAACTATTTTTCTTCCAATTTGATGAAGGACTCTCCCTTGCCTAGGCTGGGGTGGATTTGTCTGCAACAGCCTCATTATAACACAGTTCAGTGTTTGTCACTTGTGTGACACTTCCCATGTTTTTGTCACTTGGGGACTGTAGGTCCCCATTTCTGTAACAGACTGAATTTGGGACCCATCTGAACTATGGCTGAATTGATTTGGGGATGGTACATAGCTAGGCTGGTCTCCAGTTAGTCTTCCACTTCCTAAGGACAGGATAAAGGGGCAAATTCTCCACCAGTAGGAGGTAGGAAATGCTCCAAAAACAGTTACTTGTGAAACACAGGCAGTACTTAAGGACTGGGAAGCTAATAATTGATCTCTTCACGCCTGAAGCAACAGCCAGGAGAAAGGTTGAGAGTATCTGCGCTAGGTAAGAAAAGACAATACTTATTCTTGTGCACGAGGCATGAGTAGTGATTGCCATGAGGAACACAGGGTAGTAGGGCTTGTTTTGTTATTTAAATTGGTAATCAATAATTCTTCCTGCATCAAAGCCTCTGGGGAATTATTCATAGTGCTGTCACTCCAGCAAGGTTGACTACCCTGAGACTCCTCCAGGACCTCCACAGTGCAGAGAGAAGGAAAAGGTGTTTCAGTCAGCCACAGGCTGAAACTGAGCTTCAATTCCTCTTATCAGAGCAGCACAACCAGGGTCTGTGCCAGGGTCACTACAAACCTTGGGGAGAGATGGTTTCACTTCCAGCCTATGAAGTGAGACTGTTCTTCCTGAGATTATATTTATGGCACTCTGGAGCAAAATCACATCAAGCTGAGATTTCCAGGTCATTTATTTTCACTGAAGATGCAAGTTGCCCATAGCATTGTTCCAAACAAAAAAGGGTTAGACTCTACGTGTAGTCAACATTAAGCAGTAAGTTGCATGGTCTTGGATCATTGGTAAAATCCACCTCCAAATTCAGAAATGAACTTTGTGGCTGGGTTTGACTGTTGCTGTAGGCCAAACCAACATCTCAAATCCAAACATAACCTCAAACTGAGGAAGCTGAGGTCAGACAACTGTGGCTTGGGTTCATGTCTAGTTGCTCCCAAGTCAAAGGCTTCCCTCTCAAAAACAGAGTGCTAATGATCAAGTGGCAATCCAAATGCAAACAAGAAAGACGCATCAAGAAAACATCTGGAAGCAATACTGGTAGGAAGGGAATATGGAGACGTGGCCAATGCTTCACTGCCAAAGGGGGGGGGGAGCATGAATTAATGACAAGGGGCTTTTCCCTGCCTGCGTTCAAAGATCATCAACAGAGCATCTGTGTAGAAAAAAAGACTAGGATAGAAAGTACATACGTGGCTAGGGAATGAGGAAAGAAGAAATTGCTAGAAAAGCAACTCCAGAGTTGCTAAGAAAAAGGCAGTTGATTAGCATGCAGTCAGTTGAGATCTATACAACAAATAGCATAATCAACATTCATATACATATGTCCAATAAAGTCTGTAAGAACAACCATTTTTCCTTAACAGTCACCAAACATTTCAGAAATTACCACATGCTGGCAAACAAGTCAAATTTCTGAAATCTTTCTTGCCACAATCGATCTGTTGATTAAGCATCAGGATAATGCAAGGAGTCAAATTAATGAAAGCCACTGGAAAGTTTTACATCAATGCTTAGGCTACGGTGGCTGCTGACACAATAAATTTAAATCAATTCCAGAGACCAGCTGGCAAAGAAAATACGTTGAAGCAGAGGGAAATTTTTAAAGTAAATCTGTGCATTTCCTGTGGGGGTTGGGGGGGGGGGGGGCGGGGGGGGGGGGGGGGGGGGGGGGGAAGAAAAAATTAAAATAAGGGCTACTTTTCATTCTCCTGCAGCAGCTTTAACTTCAACAGAAACAGTGCTTCTTATTCCCTGGCCTGTTCTTATGCATGCACTCCTTCAGGGCAGACTTCCAAATATTAGGAGATGGACAGGGATGCAGCACACATATTTACTCTTTTCTGTGAGGTAGAAAGTGAGCGGCAGTAAAACACAGGTTTTGTAAAAGAGAGAGATGCATGTTGCCAAGAGTACCCACATTGCTTGGTTTCCATTTCCCAGCTCCCAACACCTCTCTGCAGGAGGCTGAGGCTCCCATCGGGGTGGGGAGAGCCCACTGCCCAGCTGCAAGCAGGGCTCGTGGCTTGTGTCCTTGGGGATAACCTTTGGCACATGCCTTCAAGCTGAGCGTCTTCCTCATAAGCTGCAAACACAGGAGCCAACACCCCTCACAAAAAGTCAGGACACAGGAAAATCTTGTCTGCACAAACAGCTTTTAGAAGAGCTGGTTCTGCAGCTGAAAGCACTTGTAACCTACTGTTCAAATTAGATAATGGAGCAAGGGACAAATTACTACCTCTTTCCAGCCCTGCTTGAAGCAAGTTTCACAGGCTTTATTCTTCCTCTGAATCATTCCAGCTCTAGCACAGTCTTCCAGTTAAAAAGCCATTTCTGAAAGTGCCTTCATCCAAATGACAATTCAAATAAAATATACTACATGCAGACATTTATTTGTCCTTAATAGCCCCTTCCTTGATGGATATATGCTTTCCATACATCTAGGAAATGAAACCTGACCCGAGACGTGAAGAATTTGCAAGGAAGCAAGATCCAATGAGCAAGCAGCTGCTTTATAAGCAGCTGTACAGCTCTTGTTTTAGAGGCTTCGTTCACTCAGAGCTGAGGAATATCTTCTGTGCCTGATGCTATAAATGTTGGTTGGTACTAAAAATGGCAACAGGACATTTTTGTTGTTGCTTCCCAGCCGTGCCACCCGAGTCCAGTGAAGCTGAGCGGGTGATATAGGAAACGGCTCCTCTGGCAGCAGTGCAGTCCCATCCCTTGCATCCACACCTCCTGCTTCACTCCAGAAATGGGGACGGCTGTTGAGGGAAAGCAGAGCCATGAAAACAAACAGGTCTCCCAGAGACCGCCCGGCAGCCCTGCGTGCACACCGAGCCTGCTCTGCATCTCGAAACTTTCCACAGATGTGATGAAAGCCTGGTCTCTCCAGAACTGCTTCGTACTTTCAAAACTATCTGGATTGTCAGACCTGTATTCATTCCTGGCCAAGAATGACCTCTTAAGATAAACACGGCATTACTTACCCAGCTGACAGCCCAGCTGTGGTCGAAGAGTGCTGTAGGATAACCAGGGCATCCAGTGGCACGCTGGAGAAGACCAGCACCATGGTATTTGTGAAACAGTGCTGACACATGACACAAGAGCAACTCAATGTACCTTAATATTTCCAGCAACCTGCTTTCTTTTTAAAGCTAGCTGTTCTTTCCCCCTCGCCCCAGAAGTCTGCTTTAACTTGACCCCGTACAAGCAACCACAGAAGTCCCTGGGTAATTAAACAGATTTGCTACATTTTCCATTCTTATAGGAAAGAAGGTTCTTAATTCTTTGTGGTACTTTGGTTTTACTGCTTTTAGAAGGAGCAGAACCTTAAGTGACCACCAAACAAGATAAAGACTAATCCAACAAAAAATCCTTCAGGCTAGTTTAGGAATGACTTTATTTTCCTGTTAGTATTTTAAAAATGCTATTCCCCCTCACCACATCTAAAAAGGAAATCCCGTAGCATAAAATGACTCCGTGTGATTCAAAACTCTAACTTTTCAGCTCACATAAAAGAGGAAGTTAATAATCTCTAATAAAGCAATCCTGCGGTTGTATTCTCCAATATGTTGCACCCATAAATTCAAATGCCAAGCCAAGAAAATCAAACTGGCTTTACTAAGAAATGGCCTCTTCTGCCTTTGACAACAAAATTACATTGAAACAACTGAACTTTGCCCACAGACAATTTATAATAGAAAGTGAAATCTTTGTGCTATTGGAGTCAGCACCTTAAGATCTAGTCCAGAGCAGTTAGGGAACTAGAACTATTATTAACAGTGTATATTTATAAAACATAATAGACCAAGCATTTTACAGTTTTAAGGTGTGAAATGTAAATCATTTTTCCTTTTTGTTTTTAAATCTGTAGTCTGCAAACCACATAACCAGTGAACTCACTGAAGTACACAAAGAGTTTCCATTTAACTTTTCCTACTTGAGCATGCATAACCATCAAATCAGAGCTGATAAAATGGCTCCATCCACCTTAAACTCTTGTTGTACTTTTTAATATGGTTTTAACTACTACATTCTTTTTTTTGACCTGGTTTTGATGAGGTACAACCAACCATACATGTCAGTGGTCACTTAAAATATTTGATGGTATTTTGATAAGGACTGGAGATATCGAAACAAACAAAAAAAAATATCAGAGTTTCAACCTTTGGAACAGTAAGTGATTTCAAAAAAACATGATGAAATTTCACTTTTAATTCTGGGAGGTAACAGTTATTTTCCCATGTCCAAATGATTAGCAGAAAGGCTTGGAAAAGGGGTCCCACCTCTCCAGGTACTTCGTACTTACCACATGCACCATACTGAAACAGCAAATCCAACCAGCATCTAGGAAAACAAACAAGTTATTTGCTCCATCATGTATTAACACAGCCCCTATACATTAACATTCAAACAGCAGCATAAGAGTCAGAAATAACATTTCATTACAGTGTCAAACAAGTGCATAAGTGCCAGGTGCAGGAGAGATTATGAGTAGCATCGGGAGGTGGAGGGCTCCCCGCAGACAAGACGACTGAATGGAGGAGATGCTCCCACGACACTGCATTGGCTGGCATTTCTCTTGGCTCCTACAGTCCGGGAGATTTTAGTTTCATACCAGAAGGCATTTTTAGAAAGGCACAGAATAGGACCAGGGAAGAGATCCTGCACTAGACATCAGCTTGTTGGGAAAGTTTTGTCTTACTTTTTGCTCTGCATGTCGAGCTGGCAGAGAGCTCTGTCTGGTATTTGAAGCATGTCCCTCCTCGCAGCCCCCTCCAGTCTTGCCACCCCCAGACTCAAGTGGGGCTGCCGGGAAGGCAGTCAGATGAATTGCGGACACTCGCCTGGCTACTGAGTCACTCAGCTGGAGGTCAGAGCCAAGACTGCAAACTGAGACTCTGCAGTCTCTTCCCAGATCTCTTGCCGAGCGGTATGAACAAACCAGTTCTCCTAAGCTTCAATTTTCCCATCTACTTACAAAATACTTTGACGCATTTAGAGTAGTACTTGTATAGTCTTTCATCTATTACCAGACACTACTTCATCCTCTCTCAGGTTATAAATTGCAACTATTACCTAAAAATGTGGGTATACAAGTATTTTTCACAGGTTTTTAGGTATTCATGTACAAATGCACACTGCCCAAATGTGAACACATTACCAGAGTTGAATTCTAAAACTGTATCTTAAGAATTATGTTTAAGTATTTGTGCAGCTATTACGTCTATCCTGATTTCTATTATCCAGACCCCATCCTGTCTTTAATAAGCATATGTAAAATTTGATTTTGGCCACAGGATGGCAGACAGAGTATAAAGGCACTATTTTACCTTCAACTTCTCCTCACGAGGGAAAAAGTACATACATAAGGCAAAGCATTTTTTCTTTCCACTCTGTTTGCTCATACTTTTATTAACTAGCTTAAATACTTTGACCTCCCCAGCAAATTACAGGAGAGAGTTTATAGAACAGACATAGCATGAAATTAAATTGAGAAAGGTCAGTTCCAAGAAGCAGCTTATCAGATGTGCAGAAATTCTGCAACTTGCAGACATGGCCCCAGAACAGATCTCACTATTTTATTGCTCATACATACTGCTATTTTAATAGCATTAAAATTAAAATTACTGTTATTTCCTTTTTATTTAACACCACTTTTAAGATTATTCTTGCAAGCAGCTTTCAGTAACCAAACAAATTAAATTATGTTGCTGTGGTATATTTACTCAATACATGTCCAAGATAGCAGAATAAATGACAGAAGCTTTGCAGACAGAAGTTTATTATGGGACTACCCAAAACTCACCCCTAAGTTATAAACATTTCTTCTTGTTGTTATTATTCTTGGTTCAAGTTTAGTGAATTTGGGATTTTTAATAGCCTTCTGCCCCAACTTCTAAAGAAAATGAGCACACAAAGCACCATTAAATATTGCAGAGGGTTTTCTTTGAGCTTCATGTGTTATGATTTAACCAAAGCATAATGCACTCCAACTTGCAGAGGGCAGCAGTTCAGTTCAAAGAGTCATAATGCTTCTTCAAGTAATTTCCTGAGCAATACATAAGTACAAGATTGACACTGTGCAAGGGTCTTAGTCCGGTATTATGCAAGTCATTACATAGTCCTGAACCTATTGCTGTTCTAAAAAGGAAAGGAAATTTTTCCTTTGGCAGTTTGTTTGAATACATTTATTTCTGAACCAGAGGAGGGATGCAGACAAAAAGAGGAACTGGAGCCTGGAGAAGCATACCATGAAGAAACCATATTTCACACTTAAGTAGCATTTATGTTGCCAATGGTATTGGCAGTGTCCTTGGAGTGTTTTCTCCTTTCCCACAACATTCTACTACAAAGAAAAACATTCATAATTCAAAACTTAGGAGGTTGGAAAGCTAGCTGAAAAGGATGAATATTCTCTTTATCAAGGTTCATTTTATATAGAGAGCTACCAACATGCTGAACTAAAGCCAGGTGGGAATGCAGAAAGAAGCTGTGTATCTACAACCAATTTCCAGGAATCTGAGAGAAGTGAAATGTTTAATAAAGTGGTGGAGAAGGACTGCAGGCATCTCTGTAATCGCTTTACCAGTGGACCACAGGCATTTAGGAAAACACTGGATTCAAGAAAGAAGTTGGCACAAAGTATGGAGAAATGCCATGTCTTAGTACTCTGCTTGTGCCATGAGACATTCCACCAAGCAAGACACACTGAGGGCAGCACAGCCAAATTAAAAAATAATGAACCAAAGTCATCTAAAACCTGATGAAAAGAAAACTTAAACAGTAAACTTAAGTTGGTGGCAGGGGGAGCCTCGGAGTTTCTATTAGTTGCCTTATGAATAATCCTCAGTGTTTGAGCTGACCAAATCTGACAAATAACAGCAGAGATGTCTGCTGGGCATTCAGCCCCTTAGAGCAGAAAATAGAAAAGACAGCCAATATATTTCACAGTCCATTATAGCTTGGCAACTGAATTGAAAAAAGACATTACAATTAATACAATTTTTCTCATGAATGGTGAAGCATGATATGCAACGTTGTTGCTAGCCTACTCAATTCCACTGCCTTGCACTTTTCCTAAACTCATTTCCTATGCATGAAGATTTATAACTACTTCATATGCAACCACTTGACTCCATTATAAAAACAAGAAAAGTTTTACTTATTTCCTTGTGAAAAGCAAAACTGAATCTCAAACTAGTTTTCTTCAGTAGTTTTTTTTTTTTATTGGATCTGCAAGCTTCATTAGTGAAAGGAAAACATTCTTATGGTGAGCAATAAACACTCTTATCTCTTCTTAACTATTTAAAAGAGAAAATAAAAACCCAGTAAAGTTTGCTGTAAGTTTTTATCATCAGCAAATATTCTGTGGAAGACATTCAGTCCAAAAGAGCTTCCTCGGCTTGTCTTTGAAGTAAAGAAGTAGCACTACAATACAGCATGCTGCACGTAAAAATCTTCAGCTTTAAGATAAACACATCAAAAACTAAAAGAGCAGAAGCATTATTTTTACATATGAGAAAGATAAAAAACAACCTACATTTATAAAATAAAAGTAACTATACAGTAGCAGTATTTACGTATGAGTTACTTATAATAAATGCAAGGGTATCCTTCTCTAAAGTTTCTTTGTGAAGTAAGGAAATGTTTTTCAGCCTTATGAGACCAATTCCTTTTGTGTTAGCAGAGAGCTGCAGTTTTACTTTGAGCATATTTAATTCCATTATTTAAAGAAATAAAATAATTCTGTAAGGGCATTTCCAACAAAAAGAATAAGCTTTGCTTACTGCAGAACTATACTTTGGCAACAGGAATTTCTTTTGTATTTGAACACTCAGATTATGTATTTTATCTATTTCCCTGAAAGAAAGAATTGTTCACTTCTCATGTGTTAACACATTTCTACAGTTCTAGCGATTTACGTTGCTCAAGAACTACATTAGCTTCCTTCATTACCCAAGTTAAAAAAACAAAAACAAAACCAAAAAGAGCATAGTAAAACACTCCAGATCAATGCCGTGAAAAACCGCATAGAGTATGCTACCAGCCTTCTCTCTCCCAGAGGCTTTGCTTTGCTCTACCTCAGTGCCTCTGCTTCGATATCCATCAAGCCCTGGTGCTACTCTACAATTTCCAACCTGCTCCTACAGGTTCGCAAGAAATGCCAAGACAAGAACAGCTTCAGTCACCCCCACACACAATGAAGGTGTCTTGAATTCCAAACTGAGAGAGCCGGCTGAGATTTGAGCATCCTTTGAGATAAGTCTTCCACTCAACTGTCTTATTTATACTAAAGGTGGAGCTTGTCCAGGACCACCAAGGGAACCGAATGGTGGACATATGTCCTCTCAACCCTTGGACCTAGTGGTCTCTATATAAAATAGCACCACCTACTTTGCAGGAAGTAAATAAATTAGTACCTTAGGTGTAAGTATTTTGCAAACCTGTTATCAGCTCTTGGGTACTTGCACGTAAAGGACACTTTGAAGCTGTATGTACACACTCTTTCTAGCTGAAATTAATACTTACATCAGCAACCTGCATTCACAAATGCAGTCAGGTTCAATTCCTGCATGAAATCTGTCAAAAAACCCCTATCTTTACACTTGCCTATTTTTTTCCTTTTAACCTTCAATAACTTATTTGTCATAGAGTTTTAATGCCAGGCATGAGACCTCGTAGTCATTAGTGCTACGTGCAGTATCGCATGCTGGGGGCTTCTCAGCTAAGGAACGATGACTAGGGTAGAAGTTTGGCCTCCTATTTTTGAATACACATACTTTAATGATATCTCTCATTTTTGGTTGTACATGAAGAAAGTTTACAGCTAGGAGCTCTTCACATTCATTGTTTTTAGAATTATTTTCAAAGAAAGTTAAATTTGTATAAAAATAAAAATAGGTCTTCAGGCTGCAGTATTTTGATGACATTCCTCAAGTGCCTCCTCAGGGTTCTGGTCATAAAATACTCCATGCAGGGAGTAGTTTTGTTGTCTTAATGGCTGCAAAGTTTTCCTCTCTGCAATATAATCTCTTTTTTTTTTTTGGTGAGCTGATTCCCAGCATTTGAATGGTGCTATAGCTTTATAATGTGTTTTTATGCCCTTCAGACTAAAAGTAAGTAAGAATGGGAACAACTTGCCAATAACAGATCCCTTTATTTGCTCAAACAACATCTCAAGAACACCTGCACAGCTATTTTGGAAACATACTGGTATCTCCATTCAGCCTTTCATGTCTGTGTTATCCAACTTCAGGTAGATTATGTATATCTGATGATGAAAAATGCACAGCATTTCCCGTAACTCTGTGTTCAGCTACAGAACATCTCATTTTTCTACTTTGGCCATTTGAACAACCAATATGGACCACTTTATCCATGGAAAGTTCATATTCCCTTTGTGTCAGTGATATTTAGAGAAAAATCAAGACTTGCCTGTGTACTCTTTTCTGCACCGTAATTTTCAGAATAAGGGAAACACTTTCTTCCAATCTGAGCAGCACAACTCTTTGTAGAAAAAGGCCAAGATACAGCCAGGCTACGGAAATGATCAAGCATGTGTTTGTGTTTGTACGCACACACGCACCTGCTGATGGATTATGAGAAGGCTCAAAAGGCCTCACCAAACACATCACAACACTGAAACATCACAGCGGTCACCTGCTCCATCAGCCACCAGTGATGCCACAGGTCGGGATGAAAGGCTTGCCTGTGGGATCTGAGAAACTGCACTCGCCAGTGGCGCTCTGTACCCATCTCATCCCACTGGCTGTATAAACTACAAGAAAAAAGTTTAATTGGGAAATATCTTCTATGCTTTTCTACAGAGCATATGTCAGTTATACCCTTGATATATAATAGCTCACTAGTTCTGATCCTAAGGCATCTTTCATTACCACAGAAGCAGCAGTTTAAAATTTACACTTCAAGAACATTTTAAAGTAAAAAGATACCTTGTCTCTGCCCTCCTTATTCCCGCCTGCATTTATGCAAACACCGTCAGCCACCTGTGCTTTTTTTTTTTTTTGTCCCTGCTGGAAAGCTGATATCTGGCAAACACATGAGATGCAAAGGGGACACAGTTTGGATGGACAGCAATGTGTGCATGTACACCTGAGTGATGGGGGCATGGACAAGGAGTCTAAGAGAACAAAAAGTTCATACCTTACGTGACCAAAATGGTCTTGTGCAGATTAATGCATGTGATTGCAGCACAAGAAGTGAGAATTTCCTCTTTTGCAAGTAACGCTATCAAGATCTCCACTCTGCAACTCATGACAACACAGTGAAGACAAGTCTGAGACAGTCAGATCTGGAAATTTCAAGGCAAAACACTGTTTTTTACACCAGGACCTGTCCTACTTTACATGGTACATGTTTTAAAGAATAACCAAACGCTTGAAATAGCTCTCTGGTGAATCACAGTTTGCAAAAGTGATTCAGAGATAAGAAGTCTTTAAATTTCGCTGTGCCAGAAGTTCACTGTTGCACTGTGCACCCGTCCACCTCTTACATTCACCCAGTACTTCCAAAGATAAAAACTAGGTTTTAGTAGCTTATACTTAATACTTTCTGCCTCAACTTCTCACGCATTGTGTCTACTTCATGCTGGTGAACTTTCCTTTAAGAAGCTGCAATGGCCTTGCACTTTTGGGACTTGAAACTCAGTAATGGACGCCACTTCCTACAGAAATGTTTTCAGTTACAACCGCACCCAAGTTAGAAGTCTCTGGGGAAAAAAGTAAGTCAACCCCCCCAAAATCCTCATCTCCTGTAAGCTCAGAGAATTGCTAGAATTCAGGAGCTGAAATAGCAGAGAAGTTCATCCTTAAAAAGCATGCTCCGTTTTCTCCAACCTCTTTATACACATCCTGGGGGCAACTAAGTTGGATCCAACTATAACAGCAAAATCTAAATTTCTCCATAATTAGTGTGCTGGGTACAACCAGGGACTAGAGTTGGAGACAGCTCCCTCTCTCAGGTACCCTCACCAACTCCATCTCCCCATCCTCAGGGTTGCCACAGGAGCATGGAGAAAGACCTATCATTCAAATATTAACAATGGCAGTTGGACACACCTCCCCCTTGCAGAAGAATAATAATTGCTATCAGTCACCAAGTTACTTCAAGGAGCAAAGACCTGAGCAGGTTATTCTGCTAGTTCTGCTGCTATATTACATGGAGAAGACAATTTACTTTATATGCTTG
The DNA here is from genome assembly GCA_013389905.1 of Sula dactylatra. Lineage (NCBI taxonomy): Eukaryota > Metazoa > Chordata > Aves > Suliformes > Sulidae > Sula > Sula dactylatra. The sequence continues at coordinate 4,434 of WEKW01005910.1, read as the reverse complement.
GAAGCATATGCTTTAATTTAAAAATGAAAATTACTACTCTAAAAACAAAGTGGAAAACAGCAAGGTTGCAAACCTCCTTTTCACACACCACCAGTGGACGAGTGTACATTGTGAGAGATTAGCAACCCAGGTCTGAGAAAGCTCACTTTGAAGAGTAGGTCTTGGTGTCTTAATATCTTAAATATTGTAAACCATCTCATGGGCTTAAAGCATTGCTCACATTAACTGCCATTCCAACTGAAGCTGTGAAAATGCAGTGTTTTCATGCTCTGTCTGTACTACAGACATTGTAGTAAGGAAGTAGCTTATACTAAATTTGCTCTGCTACCTTCCTCCTCTCTCTGCTCCCTACTCCCAGAATATGATGGAAACAAAATGGTACAAAGCCTTTAGTAGCTAAGCAAGTCCCTTCACAACTAAGCAAAATTCTTGGCAATAGAACAATTCCAGTTTCAAGCCAAAAGATTAGTTCCTGAATAAATTTGTTACTATGAGACTATGCATCTCCCTTGTCAACTTCAGGCACTCTGAGACATTCAACAACTGCAAACCAGTGGTAAGTGGAGAAGGCAGGCGCAGAGGGAACAATATTAAGGACCCAAACCACAAGCAAGTTTTGTCAACAAAAAGCAGTTCTCAACTACCTAGGTGGTGTGGCATCACCCCGAAGCGCTGCCTGCAATATGGCCAATATCCTCCATGCTGGCCAAGTTCTCAGCTTTGCTACTTCTGAAGTTGCACTGATGCCAGTAAAGGCTCTAACCACGCTAAATGAAATCCTACTTTTGAACTGTTGCCTTACTCTATTATATATCTTAAGACAAATATGCTTTTATCAGATCGCTTATCTCTCACATTTGATTCTTATGCAAGATAATCCTGAGAGGCATTGCCTTAAACGCAGCCAAAACAGCTTTTCTGAAGTGCTCAATCCAGAAAATTAACTTTCCAAAAGCAATAAATTACCAAAAGACAAAGAAAATTATTATCACCTCTCTACATTTAGGAGCCTTAGCAACACATCAGGGTATTAACTGCTTCTCAGATCTCCTCCTGTTAGTTTAGGACTGAGGCTGCACAGCTCTGTGCCAATAGCTGCAGAAGGAAGCAATTCTGTGGGGTGAATTTTGAACTTTCCTGGGCTTTGACCCATCCTCTCTTCATTTTACCCTCCCCCAGCCCCAAAACGCACTAAAAGACAGCTGTCATACTGTAAGTAGAATGCATTTATACAGATCTTAAAAGCTATGTCAAATGGAAAGATAATTATAAAAAGCATCTTTTTCCAATTGTGTTTAACGTTTGAATTGTACACAAGTACAAGGTTCTTCGGTACTGTTGAGCAAGACTATCTGCTTCATTAGATCCAGAATAACTTTTTATATTAAGATACAGAAAGTATTTGGGAAACCATGTTGGAAAAACGTTTGAAGTGACACTTCCACCTTTTGGGTACAACAAAATTCTGCACCATCAATTCTCATTTCAGTTCTAGTGTTGGCTCAAAACTAACTGTCTGTCAGAGACCATCTTTCTTGGCAGCAACTAGAGGGAAGAAACAGAACAACTGGGACTTCCTGGCAGTCATAAATTAATTACTTATTTCTGCAACTCTACAGTTAACTCTACTAGTGCAAATCTCAGCTCTAAGAACTGCCAATAACAATTTTACAAATGCATTTTATAAAGGCTCTGCCCTCTAATTCATGTTCTGTTATGGAATCAAAAAAATCCCATAATTAAAAAAAAAATGACAATCAAGTAATTTATCTGTCACAGGTGACTGCTGAGACAGGTATTGTGTTCCCTTTCACTCACAAAAATAGCAAAGCAGTCTCCTCTGCCATGCAAGAAAGTGAGGATTCAGGGAAGCAAAGATTCAAAAAATACTTACTTCTTTCAGAACTGAATCCACTGAAGACCGTATCAGAAATAATTTGAAGGAAATTGAAAGACATATATTCTTTAAAAAGCTCATTGCAGTAGCTGAAAAGAAAAATGTGAATAAATTCTTTCAAGCAGAAAAACAAAAGCAAAACTATATGTACACATGGGAGGAAGGAATGATAAGGGCCCTTTCTAGACTTTTCCATCTCTACATGTCTTTGTCTCCTTACTTCTTACACACTGCAGAAGAGAAGCTGTTGTGGAAGCCCTGCATTGAATTAACATTTATTCCATGAATACAGCAGATGTGGGGGAAAAGCCATTACAAAAGAAAAAGGCACAAGCAAATTGATTTCATTTTTATTGCCTCACTGAAAATCTATCTTCTTTTTGGGCTTCTCATAGTCTTATTCCTATCAGCTCGCAGTAAGAGTTGAACAGTAATGCTTTGGGAAGAAACTGAAGTGACGAATACATATTGGAATTACTTGTTCCACAGTGATGTTAAAGAAGATTAAATGTGTAAAATACTACACCAAATGCCCTGAACATTTTTAGGATTATCACAGTCAGAATAGTTCATGAATATGAAATAAAACTAAGTCATACTCAGTCTCCTTTTGGTTAAAAATATTAAGATATTTTCTTGCCCATATACTGCTCTCTCACCTTACCCACACCACAGTCTCTTCAAGTACTTAACAGTGAAAAATAGAGCCAGATGAAAGCAGAATAAAGCAAATACTTTGCAAGTGTCTCATCTGTTGCAGAGCACCTTTAGGTCCCTGTACTCCCAAGGTTTCTCTTATACTGCTGGAATTAAGGTTGCTGCTTTCCTCCTGATGCTTGTATCTTCTATGCCCCAAAACAAACTTTATTAGGAGACACAAGAGTCTAAGTGATTTAAAAGTAATGAAAATTAAAAATAATTTCCTAATAGTAACAATTCTGTTTAGACTGTATGAGTTCGTGTACTACATGCTAGCAGTACAGCAAAGCTTTCCGAGCTAATTCAGGTGAACTGTTAAGAACAAACTTTTTTCTGGTATCTGTCAGTTCCTAAGAAATTAATGAGGACACTTCCATACGTGTTGCCATCCACCTGAAAGGTAGTTGTTAACCTTTGCAAATACTTCATCAAAAAAAAACACAAGAGAGAATTTTAGCAATGTGAGCATCTTTCCCTTCCAACAGATGTGCAGCAGAGTAAACATAGCATTACNGAACTTCCTGTGAAAAGGCATTCCTTTTCAAGTCAGTCCACTTTAGTACATTACTGAAGTTACCACGTTTTGATGGATTTGCTTCAGCGTAACTTTAAGCACGGTTNAGTAAATTAATAGTTGCAAACAGACATTTAACAGTAAGTAAAGCTTCATATATATGTTGAGGGAAAAAATACACATTTAAAAAAATCAAATGTGACTGAGAACTAAAAAATACGTAATTAAAATACAAGTTATGCAAAAAAAAAATCTGAAAAACAACTTCCCCTGTGTGTTACAGGATTGTATTTTTGTGGTCTTTTTCAAGAAAGCTCCTCATAACAGTAAAATGTCTG
>WEKW01005908.1:11214-63074 GCA_013389905.1 Sula dactylatra | reverse complement strand
GGACGAGGGCCCCGCTCCGGCGCTCGCGTCGCTGCAGCGCAGTGGAAGGAGCGCGTAGCTCGGCCGCCTGCTGTTCGAAAGCGCCGCCGGACCCGGGCCACCCAAACCCGTGCTCTGCCTTGGCTCTTCCTTGCGCTTATACCCACCACGCCTCGACTGGCGCCGGTGGCCCGGCAGGCCGGGGGTGTCTCCGGGGTCTGGGGGATGTTTAGAGGATGTGTTGGGGCATCGAGGGTCGCTTGTTCAGACTTCGAAAGCAGTTCCCTGAGAAGACAAAACGCGGCTCTGTCTGAAGAGACAGACTAGCTGAACGATACTCCTGGGTAATGACCGCTTTCTGTTTGCCTCAGGTTATTGCTGGCTTGGTCACGGGTGATACAGTTTTGCATGGCCAAAATAGGCTTGTGTGTTTCTGTACTTTGGTTGTATAGATCTCAACTAAAAAAAAAAAAAAATAAAAAGCTGATGACTTTTAAAATCTGTTTTATACAAGAAAAGGAAGAATTCATCCTATAATCTTTGCTTCACTGGAGACAACATTGAATAATAAGGCTACCAACACATCCACTGCAGCACAGCAATACCTACAGAAAAGACTGTCTTTCCTTGTGGAATTACTGGCGTCTGCACATAGGCCCGCTCAGCACACGTTTCCTAATCCCGTTGTTATTTAGCCCCCAACCCGTGGCCGATAACATGTTGCAGGGTATGACAGGTAAAAGTGGACATGCTGCTCTGCGTTTGAACCAACAGTGATGAAGGGAAGGTCGGGACAGGTCATCCCCTCCCTGCATGCTTTAGCAAGAATTCCTTACCTCCGGCTACCATTGGGAATGTAATCCATAGTTGTTTCTGTGGAAAACCTCTAACAAGTTTAGCACATAACGAAGTTACTTGTTAGTAATAAAATAACTAAAATTTGCAGAAATACTGAAAGTATTCAGAATGTTACTGCTGCAAATAAAGTTGCTTTAATGAAGTTGCTTTTGTTAAAAAGACATGAGTGAGGTTTGATTAAATGCCATTTAACAACCAGCACAAGCTAGAATTCTGTAGAAAAAAATAATGTCCTTTTTTAGCATCCACTTTATTTGTGTAAAAGTTATTCGGTGTAAAAAAATTGTGGCATATTAGTGACATCAAGAGCATGTCCAAATGCTGGAAATAAGGGGACATACCTGAAAAATATAATTTTGCTAATTTTTTTTTTCGCTTTCTTTGCCCACATAGAACATTTAAAACACAGACTTTGCCAAGGTGAAAGCTTCCATTCATTTCAGTTAGAAATTAATTGGAACCTGTGACCAATATATTATTACATGTTGAAGCCAAGTAGATAATAATTTCTAACTTAGGTTTCATAAAAGGTTGCAATTTGATATGTCTAGCCTACACTTAAGTGGATTAAGCAGGTTGTAAACAGCAGCATTCAGGAGAGGCAGGACAGTGGACCTGGGAAGCCTTTGTGAATATGCAAAACACCTTCTTCATCTACTGGCTCATGTCCGGTGGTGATGTTATTTGTGGTGGGACCACCGTACTTACTTATTTGTTAACCTGAAGGAATCCTCATGTTTCTTACATTTGATTATACAAAGCTGCTAAGAATTCTGGACGTATCTGGGTGTTTTCGCCTCCCTTAAGTAAAAATTGAGCATTCAGCTCTCGTGGTGGGGGCTTAGCACCTTGCAGGGCCCATGCAGTGAGGGGGAGGCAATTCCTTGCTACCAGTCCCTCCTGCACAAGGCAGGGTACAGTCTAGCCTAACACTCGTTAATCCATAAGGGTCTGCCTCAGTGCTGTATAGCGAAAACGTAGTGTGTTTTTCTATGGATAAACCATCCCTGTCAATGCAAATATTTGCTGTTGCAAACTGTTACTGCACTTGCAACTGTGGGAGGGTTGCCTGGTTTGCTGCTGATTAGATTTGTACAGTGAGTGACAGCCTTGGACAAAATCCAAATCATATATTAATATTAATTAAACCAATGTCAGTTAATGCAGAATAAACAGTAATCAGTGGCTAACTCAACAACTGTAGTAAGCTGTCCACTCTAGCCACAGGTTCTTTGTTAGAAGACGCCTGATAGATGCTTCATGTACTTATTGTTTAGAGAAAGGGAACAAAATGGTTGCCAAGTTCTGCTTATGTTAAGGAAAACAAATACAGAAAACTTACGGGCTTGAAAGTGCTAGAAAGAAATTTAAGCAAGGCTCTTGCTCTTAGTATTTTTTATAACAGAAAAGGAGAGGCTGTTACTGGAAAAGATCTGGAAAAAAATCTTCTGAATACTACTTTGAAATAAGCAGAACCATCTAGCAGCACAGTATTTTTTCTGAAACTGTAGCTAAAGGGTGTTAATACCTATATAACCTGTACATTGGGTGCATTCTTTTTATTAATTGGATGTACTTTTTATTCTGCGCCCCATTTATTACATTCTGTGTCATATTTGTTGTGACTGCCGGGGAAGGGTTATGATAAAGTCGAAGGCAATGAAGATGGGTGCTCATCTAACAGGTGCTCCACTCCCTTTGTTCTTTGTATACACATATTCAAATCACATAAGGCGGGGGACAGGATAGGGCCTGTTAACTCATTGCTGATTTCCCTAGCAAATAAACCAGCAGCTGCAGGTCCAAGCCCTGGCTTAGTGCTGAGAAAAAGGTGGGATTTGTGTGGGACAGGATGCTTTCATGGAGCTCTTTAGCCAACCTCTTCTGGGACTTACAGTGCAAAATATATTTTCTGCTTGTAGGTAAGAAATGGTATGAATTATATTTGATTGTTACTGTGGAAATGTGGGTTAGTTTTCTACTCTTAAATTTAAAGATATTTCTGTTGTATTGTCAGATGGTTTTATTTCAAGAAAGTAGCCTAAAAGCTTTTAATCAGATAGTGTCACCTTTCTTTATGAGTGGAGCTATAAACTTTTAGCAGCTTAAAAAAATTAGTGCTATACATAATCTGTATATAAAACATGGGCATTGATTACATATATGTGGTCACATCTTATAAATTAATATATACATTAGGCATTCTTTTTAACAAGTAAGACTGGACAGGTTCTGAACCAAAGTGTATACAGAAGCCGTTACACATCTCTTTAAAAATGCATTATGTGGAGACACTGCTGATGCATTATTTTTCAGTCCATTATGATGCCTTACAGTTAATAGGGAAACTTTAAATGTAGTTGGTGCTAAAATTAAATTAAGCTTTCAATCAACTGAAGAATGTCTTCCCATTAATAGTACATTTGTTTGATATCTGGGGGCAGTTTTCACAAGTATACATCAGCAATCCATGCACTTGATAAAAAATAGATGTTTTATGCACTTTGACAGGAATATCCTGTGATCAAATGTTAGATAAACTTATATTTCTACAAACTCTTGTAGTTCACTTCTTCTGTATTTAATTGTTTTTGTAAATAGGCAATATATAATATTACAAATGTAGTGCATCCTGTACTCATTCATGTGTAAGGACAATTTTTCTTTTATTTTCTTTGTGAACTTCATATACAGTCACGTAGATTTTGATCAGTCACCTTGATTTTGAGCTAAATACATTGTCAAGAGTTTTGGCTTCATAACAATTGCTATTTTATATGAAGATTATTGGATTTCTTCTTTAACAATGAAAACGCTGGTTGATAAAAAACACAGTGAATATGCACTTTATCTACATTACAATGTTTTTGGACATTTTTTATTAAAACCCTGCAAGTGATATTGGTATGCAAGCAGATCGGGAAATGTGCAGCTTGTACTTTATGTCTTGACAAGAATCAGGTGCATTGCAGACATGACACAAAGCCCACCAAAGACATTGACCTCAGAAGCTAAAATTGGGTCCAGTAACAAAGCTCAGTGGAACCTGTTCTTGGGCAAAAATCCCAAACTGGGGAGGAGTATGCCCGACTCTCTCCAGATATAAGTGGGGGTATAGGAATTGCAGATTCCCTGGTCCATTATATCTGGGTTTTTTCATAAATGAACATATTTTCAAAAAGTGTGAAAACTATTATCACTGATCTAGTGGTGTTTTACAGCAAGTTTGGGGTGTTCAGAGAGCTGAAAATCTAAATAAACGCTCTGGTGAAAAGCAGTTGAGAATCCAAACTCAGATGTGCATGTTAAATTCACAGAATGATAAAACCTCACTAAGCAGGTTTCGGTTTATGCCGTAAACTCAAAAGTTATGTCATAGTTTTTTATTTAAACTAAAGCTGCAGCCCTTGTTTTATGTCAACAATGACTCTGTTGTGCTTGCTAATACTGGTGATAGCAAAGTGAGATGGAAGCAAAGCACAGATCACTGAGCTCCAAATGGAGGTCGTTTTGGCACAACCCTTACAGTCATTATGCAAAAAATAGTTTTCAGAAATCCATTGTCTTGGAAAAATGTGTATTATATTTAGAAAGCTATAGAGGTAGGCTTAAATTACATGGAATTTGTGCCCAGTGAGAATGAAGTAAGAGTTTGGCCCGTTGGCTTGATTTCACTATTAACATCAATTCAAAGATTACTCATAAGCGTCTTCGGTTTTAATGCAAAATCAAAACTAGTCTAATAGAATAGACTCTTAGAATCATTTAGGTTGGAAAAGACCCTTAGGAACATCGAGTCCAACCTAGCACTGCCAAGCCCACCAGTAAACCATGGCCCTAAGCACCATGTCTACACATCTTTTAAATACCTCCAGGGATGGTGACTCAACCACTTCCCTGGGCAGCCTGTTCCAGTGCTTGACAACCCTTTTGGTGAAGTAATAACCCTTTTGGTGAAGATGACCATTTCAGTGAAGAATATTCCAGACTGCAAAAGATTTGATCTCTGTTAAAGCCAGAAGTCTCCCAGCATTGCCCCTGTAAAACCCCTGCCTTTGGCAGGTCACCATTATCTAATAACTTCTCTGAGCCTCAGCCTGCCTTGCCCCTTGTCCTGCCAGCCACGGAGGAGCTCCTGTGCAGTGTGGTGGCACTCCCTGGGTCCCAGCAGAGCCAGAGGGAGCAGCAAAAGCTGCAGTCACCTAAAGTCACTCCTGAATGGACTCCAGGGGAAAACAGGGTTTCTGCCCTCACCACCTCTGCTCTTTGCTAAAAGAATTTCCTTAACTGCAGATCAAAATGTCTTTTCAGCCTGTTACATGGAGCCACTTTTCCCCATGAATCAAGTGGAATAAAGTTAATTCACAATTTCTATTCCCACATTTTTCACCTGACAAGAAATGAAGTTTTCCAGCCACAATTCTTTTAATCTTACAATATTACAGTGGTACCTTCTATACTGGTGGTCCCAGTTATCCTAGCGCTCACTAGACCTGCTTGGGTTTTGCTAATTTTCTGCACAAACAAATCTGTGAGAAATATTGTTTGATATACACATTTTATGATTACAGTGAAGCTGTTACTGGCTTCTTGTCCTACAGCACAATTGCTTACTGACAGTTAAATAAACTCAAAAATTGAGCAATGTCATGCCTGAAGAATGAGGAAGGATATGGACAAATCTTTTAATTGTTCATTTATAGGTTCCCAGTGTTTGACAGATGTTTTTGACTTCATTCAAGGAAATTTAAAATTTGAAATGTATTCGATGGGTTATATGAAATATATTTCCAGCATTAAATATTTTGTGAAGGATTTTACTGAGGAATTATGCTTTTTCCCTTTTTCAAATGGACAACAGCAATTTAAAACTGATTTGTATTTTAAGGTTAGCAGGGAGGGAATTTGCCTCTGAGAAATGTTACAACAAAACTAATCTCCTGTTAACCAGAGCCTAGCAAGTCCCTAAGAGCTATGCAGCATTAGAAAACAGTGCAAGAACAGGCCACAAATATTATTAAAAAGGGGTAGGGGAGGAGGCTTCAATTTGATGTGCTTCAGCCATTTCAGGTTTTTGTTAAGCATGTAAACATCTCTGTCCTGTGTATCGTCCACTTAAGCCTCTCCATATTTTTTCTACAGTCTTCCTCCTTTTTTGTTCCATTCTACTCCTGTCTCAGCTGACCCCCATGCAACCTGAAGTCCTCTGCCCTCTTCCTCTTTAGCCACTGAGAAGGTGGGTTTGCCAGTCTTTCTGTCAAAGGATTTCACTCTCTTTATACACATCACCCCTACAGTGTTCTGCCACATTTTCCTTTGGTTTCCCTGCTGTACCCTCAGAAACGCTGTGAGCTGTCTTCTCCATTTGAGTATAGTATTGCTCAGCTTTATGAAAAGTGAAGCCAGCCATAAAATTACATTTTTGGGGGTAGACTTTGTGGCTGGCTTTGCATTGACTATAAAACTCACTAGTTCCTGAATGAACAGAATATGACCAGAGATTTCTTAGCAATAGGGTTTTTTCCTGAAATACAGTTAGTATCTCACAGATGGTTTTGTGAGCATCTTCAGCAGCATGGACAACATTGCTGGCTAGCCATGAGCCAGTCCCCTGCCACACCGTGTCTGCTCTACTACTTTTCATGCCCTTCCAGAGTACCTCTAACATTAATTACTGGCATTACATATTGCCATGCTGCATCTGTAACTCTCACCCCCTTTTTTGTGTCCCTACCCTGATCCCCAGCAACAGTTTTCTTTGCAGTTAGCTCATGTGGCAAACAGCTGTGCAGTGAAATTTAAAGGTTCTGACCCAAAAGATATATACAGCTACCATATCATGCTACTGATTTGATATTTTTATCTTTTCCTGCTATATAACCTAGGAAATTAGACACAAATGAACCTTTAACAATTTCTTTTTGTCATAAAAACAAATGCTACAAAGGTAGGAAATTTAAGAAACAAAGTTATCTCTGCATTATATTAATCTTTAATAGCACAGTCACATATTTTTCACACTCCCTCTGCCCCCCCCTTTTCAGGTAGATGGTATATGTGCTTTGGATGGGGGGCTACTTTTTTGTTACAGGTATTGGGAAGTGTGTCAAGAATCATAGAACCATAATACCAGGTTGGAAGGGACCTCCAACCAAAGATGTTCAGTAGCAGGAAAAGAATAGATGGTGCATGGTGAAAGCATTGCATGTCACCCTGGGCAGTGCATTCTCTCTCTCAGTTTCCAGCATGCTCTTAGGCAGTGGTAGACGGATTACTTAAATCACAGTTTTTACATGTTCTTACTAATAAGAGGTTGCTTTTTTCTTAGGGTTTTGACTTAGCACTTGCAGTGTGCTTTTCAGCAATATTGAGCACTCAAAGCTGAGCAATCAAACCTGCAACTGAAGTCAATAGGAGCTGCATCTTGAACATATTAAAATCTGTTTACCTGCATCTTGAAAAATCCACTCCTTAATATTTCAGATTGATCATCCAAAATGAGTGGGTATTTTTGCTGTTAATTTTCTCTGGGCTTAAATTCCTCATCTGTAAAGTTGTATCTGTTATAATGGTGTTGTGAAATCAATTCATGATGTCAACACTTTACACCATTGCTGTACTTGTGAGTGCTGTAGAAAAGTTCATGTGGAAATTGATCACTCAGTCCTCTTAGTAAAGTTTTAATATTGTTCTATAAATCTGTCTCAGGTCGACACAATTAAAAATGATTCAAAAATAATATATGGGAAAGCTGGTGATTAATGGAGGAGTAGCATTTTTGCACCCTAACAGAGGCAGGATTCCTGGAGAACAGGATTAGTCATGTGGCTGAAAATTTTGCTTTTGTTTATATCAACGGCAAACCTTAATTCTGCTCTTTCCTAAAATTGGAATACTTGACTTTTGCAAGCTTAGTAATGTTTCTTGAATTTAGTTTTACATGTACAGAGCAGTCAGCAATAGTAACTACATATAATTTTAATCAGACAAATTCATGGAAGTGCTGCTTGTTACATTTTCAGTTTCTCAGTATAACTGGCAAAGTAACACTAGGAAATTCCTCCCTAGCTAAACCAACCGAGAAAAAAAGTCCTAAAAATTGAGTTTGCAGTCCAAGACTGTTAGAGAGTATAATTCCTAGAAATTGGGAATATTTTAAACAGAAAATATTTTAAATGTTAAGGTAAAAGCACATTTTCTCATTTTTGTTAAACTTTCAACAATAAAAGATCCTCTGCCCAGAAATCACAGCTATCCTTCCTTTGCTTTTCATATATTTTAAAGCTGGAGCTCTGTAGCTAGATCCAACTTCACTGAGGTCCATGAGTGTTTGCCCCTTTCTTACTGCAAATCTGAGTTACAACCATACAAAAAAGTGTCAGCTTTAACCTTGAGAGTTTTTTCTCTGTAAGAATTTCTCATTTGAGTTTTCCAGGGTTTCCATTTGTGGCTTGGGTTTGTTTATTTGTTTGTTCTTTTACTTTTATGCAGGTATTTGTTCTGCCTTGAAGTTGACAGTACCATCTCATACCATCCATGGTATTGAGGGGCAACCCCTCCATCTTACTGTTGACTACAATTTCAACGCCACAGCTTCTGAAATCCAGATAATTTGGCTTTTTGAGAGGCCTCAAAGTAATCCAAAATACTTGCTTGGCTCTGTAAATCAAACAGTAGTTCCAGACTTGGAATACCAGCACAAGTTTACCCTCGTACCGCCGAATGCATCTTTGATGATCAATTCATTGCGTATCAGTGATGAGGGCAATTACATTGTAAAAGTAAATGTCCGTGGAAATGGGACAATAGCTGCCAGTCAAAAGATTCAAGTAGTTGTTGATGGTAAGTTAGTAAAATATAGTATCTTCATTTTGAAAATAAAAAATTGCAATACTTTTGAAGTACTGGTTCTTAGTATCCAGTTACAATAATGTATAATTTAATCGAACCATACATGAATAAATACTAACAACTGAGTTATGTTATTTTCTACTACTGCTGGAGGGAATGCTGCCATATACCATTTTTAAACAAGAACTGAGTGATGTTTCAGGATAATAAGTAAAAAATTGAAGAAGCATAGAAACCAATAATTAATCTTAAATTAGACAAACTTCTAAGAAATAATGTTTCATAAGGCGCTGCTGTGCTATTCAATCATGAGGGTGCATTAACTTTCAGGTAGTCCTTTTCCCTGAACAACTGTTCCCTGAGGAAATCTGCAACCATTTGCCAACTCAGGATTTTATTCTGCCTGCAAGCTAGAGGATTGTGGCAAGGTGTCCCTAAAAAAGGAAAGACTACAATGGGATTTGAGGGGGCAAAATTTGACCCCACCTGTAGAATCTTATTCCAGTGTCTTATTCCACTGTCTCCAGTTTTTTTAATTGGAAGATTTATTTGTTGTTCACATTCCCTATGCTGTACAGCCAGTCAGACAGAAAAGCTGACTGCCCCTTCATTCTCTCTTTTGTTATGTGAGCTTGCTACTTAGGCCTACCATGTCTTTTACCTTCTGTCACTGTCAAAGAGGAGCCACTGACTTTTGCTGGTGACCTTGTGTCTGTAAAAGAAGCCTAGATCTGAATTCCTAAAATACCAAGGTTCCCTCCTTTTTCTTTACTCCTTGTAGTGGAGATAGAAAAAACCAGGGAAGTAGAAAATAATGATCTAAAAGAATGACAAGAGGCTACTGTAATTTATGGATTATATGGAGGGAGCCCTGTAGCTGTTGGGCTTGGAATAATGAACTGAGTGATGTAGTAGCATGGTAAGGTTGTAGCTGCTATTTAACTCCCATACCCGTCCCAGGTCGCAGTTATCCTCACAAATGGATTGACAGCGTATTTCAGCGGTGCCGAGTGTCAGCAAAGCTGCAGGCAGCCATACTGAGGAAGTCGCAGACTGTGGGCAATGTCATGCTTTGCACTCTTTTCATTTCAGTGGGTTTGCTTATGAGGCGGGAGCTGGAGGCCACGGTATACTTGACTGCAGCCTTTGTCATATTACCAGCAATATAAACAGTCTAGTTTTATTTAAGTACTAGAACAATTCTTAGAGTTACCAGCTGAGGATATGGACTTCTCTTTTCACCCATTAACCACATTTACTGAATAAAATTTGAAATCCAAGTACTTTCCAGAGAGGATGATGACTGCTGTTTGTATCATCTTGACAATGAAGACTGTAATATAGAGGTTCATCACTTTTATAACTCTTCATATCTCTTTATTTTACAGTTCCTGTCACAAAGCCAGTTGTACATACTGAACCATCTTCAGGGGTAGTGGAGTATGTAGGGAATATTACATTAAAATGTACTGTGGAAAAAGGTACAAGGGTAATTTACCAGTGGATGAAAAATGGGAAGCCTCTCCATGCCGGCCCTAATTACACCTTTTCATCAAATAACGCGACACTTCTAATTGTTCCTGTTGTAAAAGAAGACATTGGGAATTACAGCTGTCTGGTATCTAATCCTGTCAGTGCAATGGAAAGTGAGATGATTGCACCAACCATATATTGTGAGTATATGAAATATTCATAATTACCTTTGTATAAGTGATCTGTCTGGAAAGAGTGCCTCTAACTAGGAAACCAGCAGAAAACAGTTGAGTCAACATTATATGTGAGTTTACATTCAGAATGAGGTTGTTTGTAACAGTGCTAACTTACAACAGTGTAATAAAAAGTTACTCAGTATTATGTAGTTGTGAAGATGAGTCTGAACTGCAGAATTCAAATAGGAACTTCAAGAATTCCACAGTACTGACGTCTTCAGATCTGGAGAAGATGTGACTCAAAGGAAAAAAATAATCAGATGGGAATACATGAAAATATTTTTTAAAATGGAGACAGCAAATAGTATCAAAAAGCTAAGTACAGGAAGTACCAGGCTGAAGGACTGGTATTAGTGTTTTTCCTCAAGATTATTTCAAGTCCAGTCCTGTTTAATACTTCCATTAATGACATCAGCAAAAAGATTGGGAGTATCTCAATGAAGTTCGTCTGTGACATTAAACTGGGAGGACTGAATGACTTTGACAGAGTAACAGAACTAGTATGAAATTTGCTAGTAAAAAATAAATGGGCATGCACTTTTTAGAGAATAAAAAACATGAACTTCTGCTGGTAAGGTGGAGATTGATTGGAAATGACTGAGGCAGCGAGCCTGCGTGATTGAACTATCACAAGATGTATGTGAACTGGCAGTGTGATTCAGGCATTGGAAAGACATATGTAATTCTAGGGTGTGTTGGCAAAGTATTTCAAAGAAGGAAATAAAGGGAATACTAATGGCACACAGAAGATAAGACCACATGCAGAAGAATGCCATGTGCAGTTCCTGCACATCCCAGAGCAATGATCTCAAACTGGAAAAAAACAGAACAGAAAGGAATGGAGAACAGACCCAGAGAACTCAGTCTGGCTTAGCAAAGTCAGAGCTGAAAGGAGTGTTTGCTTTCCTCATCAAGTGGGAAACATGAGGGAGCAAGACGAGTTGCATAAAGGCCAACGCTGGCAGAAGAATAAACCATAAGCTAGCCATATATTTTGACTGGAAATGAAATCATCTGAGAAACTGTGTAGATTGAGTTCATGAATGAAATGAGTTGGAGGAAACAAAACATTGGCTTCAGCATTCAATAATTATAATATAAATCTTACAAAGGGCACTCTCATTTTGTTCTTTATCCCTCCTGTAACATCGGCTCCCAGTGTCTCCAAGATTTGCAAGCAGCACATGCTGTGTATGTGACCTTGCCAGGCTCTAATCCTCATGTCCTCAGGGGTTGAACTGTCGCTGTCAGAGGAGAGCTGAAATCAGACAGGTCAGGACCTGCCTTGCCTTGCCACCAGCCCGGTTCAGATACAACCAGTTTACCCAATGGCACAGTGTGGATGGCACAGTGCAAGGACTAGAACTGGATTCCTGTACAGCCAAGGGCTGGTGCTCGCTCTTGTTTTTGCTGGGCTCTGTAATCTGGCAGCTGGTAGACAGCCCATGCCCTAGACTTGTTTTGATTGCACTACCAGCATATTCAGAACCTACACCTCTTACTACATCATCTTTTCCTCCTCTCCTTTCTTCTCTGATTATCCATTCTGCTACTTACTTATTTTTAATTACAACTTGGAAGAGTCTTGTATCTAAAGTGGTGTGTGGATCTCTACACTGCACCAGGAGAAGAGAAAAAGACTGCCTAAATTAGTGAAGCCTAACAAGAACATTGTTAGACGAGAGCTGATCCTGTAGGTGCAGCTTATAAAATTGACATCAATGCAGACATGAAGATGAAGGAGCTGCTGCAAAGAGTCCTAAACAGGGCAGATGTGAATTGAGCTTCTGTTCACATTAGACAGAGAAATCATGATAGAATGTTCTGCAAGGAAATAACCAGCACTGATGGTTTTTTAATTTATCATTACCGTAATTAAAAAAAACCCATCATACTCTTTCCTCAAGGTAGCACATTTTTAAATGCCTGCTTTTGTACAGTCACATTCTCAGCTCACTTAAGTACTTAAAGTACTAAGAATGAGAGCTGCATGTGTATGAATGTGCTGCCTCTACTCCTTTTCTCACTTTAATAAGCTAGGAATGGACTTTATACACCTCTCTCTTCAAAGAATACCTACACAAAACTTGGGGAGGCTGTATCCAGCATAACCTGCCAGCCTTCTTGCAATTCAATAAAATCAGGTCAGGCTGGAAAAATATCTGCCACTCTTGCTACCTTTCAGACTGCTCTGTTCGTTTGTGGCACAGCCCCTTCGGCATTCGCATTTCTGACCTGATGCACACAGGATTGGCTCCAGAGCGCTTATTGCACTGACGGGTGTCTGGGACACTTGCACTGACAAGGTGCGTGCCCTTCAGTCTGTTTGATAATGCTTCCTCCCTTCTCCCTCACTTGACTACATGTATTTTCCAGCAAATTTCAAAAATCTTTCTAAGTTCTAAACTGGAAGCCTATTTTTGACCTGTTGTTTACCAGAACTTTAAAATCTCCAAGTTACTTCAGTGTCCACATTTCTGGAACCTTTTGCTGTTTGAGTGATTGTGATATACAGCTCAAAAGATCTGTATATATCAAAAACTTTGAGATTCAGTTTTTCTCCACATGTGGAAATATTGTTATAAGCATTTGCATTTTCGGAATGTCCCTTCTATTTAATCAGAATTGAGGATTTGCTTTGTGCAATTTGAAAAAAATATTAAGAGAAAACAATGCAATGCTGAAAGACTGCAATACCTGTGCTACTATTCATATCCAAGTTAGTGATGGGAGTTGGGGTCTTACTTCCAGAGCGATACAAGGTCACGTAATTCAGTCCAATCTCTGCCTGCAGGGGTACTTTGTCTCCCACATCCCAGTTGTCAATAACAATCCAGAACAGGCCCTGGGATCTCTATGTGCCATATGTCATTGCTGCGGGGGAGTTACTGGGGGTGATAAAAAAAAGGTCACTCACAGTAAATACCTGCCATCTGCTTGGAAACTGTAGCAGTCTCGTGGTGATAGGAGCAATTGGAAATATTCCCACAGAGCAGTAAATTGTTACTGAGAACAGGTGATTTATTATTTTACAAGTCATTTAGTTAACTGGTTTTATTGAGACAAGAGGCAGATTTCTGTTGAGAATGATACTGGAAAGGAGAAGCAGATCTGAGGGATTCATGAAGGCTGTCACTGTGGTTTTTTGCTGAGAATCAGAAGTGGGGGTTTTCCACTTCTCATTAATATTATTCTGCTTCTCCATTAGCTATGATGATAACGCACCCCAGAACATGGCTATTGCAGCAGTGTGACCCAGAAACAAATTGTTTCAAGACTGGAAGAAGCTGCTGTCATGGAGGCTGCACAGAAACTGCTGTACTGTGCTGATGGAGTGGAATTTAACAGACTAAGTGGGATTTCCTTCCTTAGGACTTCCCAAAGCTAGAATATATTTAGTCCTAGAAAGGAAATGGTTAATTACCTGCTTTTCAGAATCATCCTTCAAGCTGTGTATATCCCTCAGCCACCCAGTGTTTAGAGATCTCGATGATGTATGCAATGCTCAGGAGAGGCAAAAAACTGATCCAGGGGAAGCAGAAAGGTTACCCAATGCTTGTGTTGACTTTATCAAGGAATGCCACTTTTCAGGCTGTGCCAAGATTTGACTATTCCTTAAGAAAACCTTTCTTTCCTTTTCTTCAAACATACTTCCCCAGCCAGTGTGTGTCAGTGTTTTTATAATGGCTGCTTTCGATTTGCAGCTTTCATACAAAAGTATAGTAATATTGTTATCTGTCTATGCTGCACTGCTATATAATACTGATAAAAAAGCAGAACCCAATTCTGATTCTTTTGCAGACTGTGGCAAATCTCCCCCTGTAGTGAGGGGGCACAGAGACCAATCAGCTATTCTTACCATTAATCTCTGTTTACATATGTCAAAGGTTATATTATCAGTGAAAACAAAAGCTAATTCTTCTAAGAAAGAAGAACTGGATAGGAGGAGCCACTGAATTGCTCTGAAAAGGAAAATGTGTGTTCCCACCTATAAATAGTGTGTGAGGGGTTTTACTTTCATTTATGAAAAAGTCAGAGTTCAGTACATCCATCTCCTTTCCCATCTGAAAAAAGGGAAGTAAATACCTGTGTCGGTTGAGCGCCCATGAGAGACTGGTGTTCTGGACTGTTCACAGAAGCATGCGGTCCAAGTGAGGTCAGCCAAGGCAAAGTAGTGGTGACAGGTCTGCAGTTCCCAGAAATAGTTATTACAGGGTCAGCCAGCTCTTGAATACAGTAAAGCAAATGACTCGGGAACTGCAGAGCCTGTGAAGCAGCAGCCCAGAATCTAGAGTTCAAAAAATGCCTTGGTTCTTCAGAGTGGCTCCTGCCATGTATGTGGGAGCAGCGCTAATTCATGCTGAAGTGAATCTGTATTGCATTTCCCAAGTAAATATTATGCATAATATTGGGCCTTCCTTAAAATGAGACTGCAAAAAGCTTACGACTAAGAAATAAGTAGAGAAAATAAAAAGTTTGACAAGTTTACATTGTGAAATATGGACTTCAGGTTAAAAGTGGACTAAACTGAGGACATGGTGTAATAGTCTATGTTCTCTTGTCTAAGCCTTCACAAATAGAGAAAAAAACCCAGAGGGACACACAAAAAGGCCTGTTTTGTGCTGTGTGCTGTTTGTCTATGTGCTCTTGAAGAATAAATCAGTCTCATAAAAAAAGACAGAAGATAAATAGAAGCGTGCATGTTAGAGGAAGGTCAGCCTGAATTTCCTGATGAGAAACAGAGACTGAAACATGCCAGTGTGCCACTTCATGTAGCAGGGAATTTCACATTCAAACCCAGCTACATTATCATAATGCTTCCAGACAACCATAGGAAGTTGAAGCATTACTTAACTGCACTGTCTACAGTGGGCATAAAATTGACTTAGTGTCTTTTTGCTATGCCGTTCTGTGCGAGGCACTTGTCAACAGCTTTAATGAACTTCAGGGATCCTACCAAAAAGATGTCTCCTGCTCATTCTGCATAGTTTCTTCTTTTGGCTTCTGTCAATATCAGGTCTGTGCTTTTTCGGTTATGCATGTAAGCCCTTAGGGAATTAGCAACATTAAAATGATTAGTTCTTTTGACTGGGAAAAGTAATTTAATGAGGCAAATTTTGATTATTATATTCTCTACATTAACTTATATACTTAGATCCCTGTAAAAATATATTTTAACTTGTAAAGATATAAAACCCCCATGATCTGAAATGATCTGTTAAAAATAGCATGGGAAATATTCTTATCATATTTAAATATATTGTTTCCCTTCCCATTTTTCTATGAAGGTTACCCTAAAAATACTTAGCTGCTCAATTTTCTGAATAATGAACACATGACTATTGGACAATATATGCCTCTTCTAATCATATTGAGAAATACAGCTTTCTTTCAGCACAAGGGCTTCCTTTTGAAAGAAACATAAATCTTGAAAAAGTAGAAGCCTACTAAAGTGGGGGGAAGGTTAAAGTTTATTTTAGCAGTCATTTATGGAAAACTTTTTCTGAAATTATCTAAGGCACACCCCACTCTGTATTACATCTGTAGGATAGTTCCCCAAATAATTATTATACTGCACAGTATTACAATGAATGTTTATGTATTTCAAGGCTAATTTGTTCACTTCTAAATGTGCAGAGAATTTACTGTCACCAATAAGTTCAGCATTTAAACAGAAAGAGTCAAACATGATCCTGAAGAAGACCCGCTCCTTTATTTCAGAGCTTTTCCAACTGTTTTCAGTTTTCGTTCTTTTTATCGTACTGAACGATGCATAGACCTGTGCTTTTTCCCTCAGCAGCCATTAGATCAGTATTAAGTGGGTGTAGTCTGAGATAAACCTAGTACAGATCAAGTTATTGAACTGGAGGCCTTTTTACTGAAATGACTGAATCCAATACCAGCCATTCTAAAGGCTACTCTAACTTAAAAATTATAAGTTTAGAGATATGCTTCTATTTAAAGTTTAGTTATATACTTTGATTTTAATTTTTCCTCTGTGTTTTCTTTTTTTTCAATGCAGATGGACCTTACGGACTTAGAGTTAAATCAGATAAAGGTCTGAATATAGGGGCGGTGTTTACAGTTGACATGGGGGAAGTTATACTGTTCGACTGCTCAGCAGATTCCAATCCACCAAATACTTATTTGTGGATTCAAAGGGCTCACAATACCACTCATGTAATCAAATATGGACCCCATCTGAAAGTTGTATCTGATGAAGTGGCCCAGAAGACAGTAGATTACATGTGCTGTGCTTTCAACAACGTGACTGGAAAACGAGATGAAACTCACTTTACAGTCATTGTTACTTCAGTAGGTAAGAGCATTAATTCATTGCTGTAACTAATGTCTAAGCAGAGCGTCAACCCAAGAAAAAGGAAATCATTCTTAGAGAGAAAATATATATCAGAAGTGAGGTCTTGCTAAGAACGTAGTAAAGGGGATTCGGGTCATTCAGTGGGACTCAGGTTTTACTCACAGTGTGACACGGCTTGGGACAAGACCCACTAAGATGCTGAATTTTTGTGGGAGTTTGACACTGAAATATATTTGGCCATTTGGAACTTTATCCCGTGAGTAGAAAAAATTCCTCAGTAGGCAAACCTCACCATGACCAAGTACCATGGCAGAATTAGATGTCTTTTACTCTATTTCTTACTTTTTGCCTTTAAAAATGATAAAGATGAATGGAGAGAATGATGCAGAAATCAGCTGAATGCCAAGGTAGGCCTTTCCTCCCGAGGGCAGATTTTGTCCAAGGCTCACTGTCCCACAGCTTCCAGCTGTGAGCCCTGGGGCCACCAGGTGACCAGTACATGGGATAGTTTCAAGCATACATCACTGACTAAAATAACCAGACTCACAGCAATGAAGGTCTTTAATATTTTTCCAGTGTGATTAGGTATTATAAGTACCTTAGTTTAGTGTATGATAATAATGCAAGCTGTGATGATGAATGGTTTTATCATAATTTGTTCATAAAAATTAATTCACTGCCGTATTTATGAATCTATGGATTGACTGCTAGGTTCTGCTGAATGCACACCTTTATTTCTCATACATTACAGCCTCAGTTTCTGTATCAGATAGCATTAAACAGCAACAAAGTAGTTTTTCAGAAAATCTCCAGAAGCATACAGCAAAGAACAAGATACTGAGGAAGTCTGTTATCTCTTATTAATGCAGATCGATACAAGTATTTTCAGATAAGGAATGTATGCTATTAATGTTCAACAAGATAGAACAGATTGCCTCTTAGAAAATGTAACAAAGCAATTTCACTTGTGCAGAACAAAGAGCTCAGCCATTTGTTAGACAGATAAACAAGGAGAGCAGATGCCCATCGTTCAGGCTGACTTATGGATTCATCACAAATCCATGGCTTTCAGTATGCTGGAAGGAAGATGGGTTGCAATTTTACAATGAGAATACTGCACTCTAAAACTAAACATTGTTGTTAGCGGCAAAAGAAAATGCAACCAGAGCTATGTGTCAGTAGAAATAAACATGACATTTCTTCAGGAAATTCATGTTAGCTATGACATATATGTGAATATTCATCAACTAGTGTTAAGAAATTCAGCTCAGATTTCCTTTCAAAGGCTGAAAAGAATGGAAAATTACAAAGGTTCATCTTTAGTTGCACTTAAAAACATATGTTTCCTAATTACAAATACTTTGCCTAAATAAGGCTTTTAAAAACATTTTATCCTGTGTATTTGCAGACTAAAAAATAAGTTTCCTCCTCTATAGCCATTTTCCTCTTGACGAGTATTTATTAAGATAGCACTAAATCCAGATGTCAAGCCTACACTTCGCAATGCAACACTGATTGACTCTAAGAGGTATGAATTTGCACACGAGGTTAAACCTCTGAGATCCTGCTCAGGCTAAATTCTGGTTGGAACTGGTTAAACATATGAAGCAAAGACTGTGAATATTATTCCATATCCCTTCTCCCTGTCCCCATAATCCTAGATACAGAGCCTGGACTGTGCCTCTCAAAATACTGGAAACCGCATTTTCAGCAGTGACAGGAACTTCTATGTTTCAGAAGAGCTTACACAACTTCCCCACCTAAGGGACTGAAACTCACCTATATGGCGCTATAAACAGCTGCCTAATTAATGCTAAAAATCATGAAGAAAACAATTATATCAATAAGTTACAATTATATCAATCATTGCACTAAGCTGTTACCCAGTTTTAGCCAAGACTAGTTAGATTTTAAAATATGAGGATGTATCTCATTATGTACACGAGTCATTGCTCAGTTCTCAAGTTGAGTCAACTTCAGAATGTTAAATGCATGTAAAGAGCACATCTTTGTTTTCTGCACCAGTGTGCCTATGGAGATAAGATTTATTGAGTCTAAATTTGAAATTATTCTTTTTAAAGAACATTTTTAAGGACTCAGCTGATTCTCCAGCGTTTGGGTTTTTTTCTGAGGAAAGCAGTACCTTGAAGGAGCATGAAAGAAATTTGGTGAAATAGCAGTGATTTATTTTCCCATATCTTCGGGATTCATCTGGTTTGAAATATACATATTTAATGTTTGTGATACCCGCTGCACACACAGCCAGCACAATGCCAGAGAATTCCATGGAGGTGTAAGTAGATATAAGTAACACTCTCTGCACAGGAGTTCATAGGTGTACTGGAAACACATCCAGCTAAATAATGCACATTTGAATTGTACTCATAAAGCTGGCACAGACAAATATGCAGCATTAATTTACCTGTATGGATTGTGACATGTCCTTTAATTACATTAATTCTGCATGATTCAAAGCAAAGGAGGAAATTAAGGGTACACAAGCAATCTTGGCATTTCCTAACTTTCACATTCCTGTTTCTGCAAATTCTGTGCAAATGTTTTCAACGTGGTTTTGTGTATGTATACATATTGTATTTGTGTTTTATCAGTAAATCCTGCTGGAAACCTGGGGCTAATGCATATCTCAGCAAAAGATCTGAGCAAAGGAAAGAAATACTTTGGATATATTTAGACATGAATACAAACAAATATAATTTATTGGCATCTGATGGGATTTGATAAACAGCCAGACTGTCAGTGATCTGAAAATCTTTAGAAAAAATATAATAGCTCAGTTATGCCCTCCTACTCTACAGCTTCTATAGGTAGGAGGATTTCCCTCCCATCTAGCACGAACTGCTCACCTAATAGTCACCTAATTTCTTGGTAGTTCTCTATATCTAGTGTCTTTATGCCTAAAATTAGAATACTCGTCTAATTTTTGTGATGCTGTAATTCATGAATTACATTTACTGACCTTCATTTAGCTGTAGGTACCAATCTGTTCTGGACTCATTTCTGATATGCATATCATTGCTTTTCCAATTCAGGAGATTTGTGGGGGAAAAAAACATTACCAATTCACAAAAACACAAATTTTGTATCTATTTTGTATCTGTATGCAGGTTTACTAACTTCAGATTAATTTCAAAAGATGCATTTTTTTCAGTGTCATAATAGCACATTATACAGAACAAGAGACTAAATACAGTACTTATCTTCATCACAGGATTGGAAAAGCTGGCCCAGAAAGGAAAATCTTTGTCGTCTCTTGCAGTAATAACGGGAATTTCATTATTTTTGATCCTAGCTATGTCCTTTTTATTCATATGGAAAAGATATCAGCCACATAAAGGTATGTAAAAGTTAAGCACACTCCAGCTCTTCTTTTGGACCATGAGAGCAAAAAGAATGATTTTTCTTTTTTCTTCTTTTCAGTGATACAACAGAAGCTGCAGAGCAGGTACAAAACCAAATCATTCTTAGGTCTTGAAGTCCTTTCCATCAAGAGAATTGCATTTTATCATACTAGTTTTCTTTCCTTGGCTTTTGACATCAAACTGAAAAACATGTCTATGTTTTCTAGGCCAGAGGCTGATTACAGGAAGGCACAGACATTTTCAGGTAATGCTAATGAAAGAAACGTGAGCGTAAGGCCAAAATCCATTCCTGCAAAAAATTACCATCTCCACATACAAAAAGGAGGAAGGAAAGGAAGGGATGTGTGTTTTTAACTTGGGTTGCACACCTACCTCTATGTTAGCTTACCTAAGATAAAACCAAAATGACAACAGGTCAGGGTGGGTTTAGCTCACGCCTGGAGGTCACAGCAGTATGTATCTATTGCCTTGAATTCTAGCTGTTAACCCCAGTTAGAATAGCCTGTATTCTACTGTTCTCACCAATATGAAATAAATTAATGTTATTATGGGATAGCGGTGAGAGGTGATACGCTATGGGAGGATCACACTTGTAAATAAATGTTCATGGCACCAATCAGTACCAAAATCGTGAGATGTTAATAAGGCATTACAGTATGTGTATTTTAGCCTCTGCCACATTCTGTACTACCTTCCTCTGTGTCATCAGGATCCAGTGTGTTTTTGTCACTGCCTCTTTTACCTCCACAATCCTTCCCACATCATCCTGGGCAGGAGAAGCTGGAGGCAGGCCATCCTTTTGAAAGGTAGCACTTTTGTTCCCATCCCTTTCTACTAAAGCATCAGAGCAGGCCATAAGCTGCTACATGCAAGAGGATAGAAGGTAAGACATTCAGTTGAGCACAGAGGGTCCTTCACCCCAGCAAGTGGTATCAGAGGAGAGAATCCCAGCACTGTCTTTAGTGCTGCAGCCTTTGCTCTGGAGCGATGCCCAGGAGACAATCAAGAGTCTCAGATCTCCTGGACTGTGGAAGGGTAGAGAAGGAGACTCCCACCCTAACTACAAGTTGTATCTTAAGTCCCAGATACAATCTGTCAACTGGTTTAATAACGTGGCACCTATTAGTATCATATTCTCTTTTTTTATTCTCAGCATTATAAAAGATTCTCACTACAGTGTGGACATGCTGAGCTTATGGACTGGGCCTCTTTTCTATGGTAAATGAAAGTAAATTGGTCTGTTCAGCCCTCCAGCAAAAAGAGTTCCAATGGCTCTACCAAAACTGTTACCAAGGTTAGCAAGAGGCTTATCACTTGGTCCGAGGTGTTGGAGATAGCCAAGCATGGTCCACACTGGCTGTGCAGCTGCCCTGCCTCACTCCATGCCAGCTTAGGATCTTGGCAGGGAAGTGGCTTAAAGGTGATCAAACAACCAGTATTCAGATGTTTTAAAAATTAGGCCAAATGTAAGTTGTCTTTTCCAGATTCATACTACATCTCAATACCTATTATCATTTGTTTGTTCTAACTTTAGGACATGAAAGTGCTTTGGATGATTTTGGGATATATGAATTTGTCGCTATTCCTGGTCTTGCTAGTGGTTCTAGGGTATGTGATTTTACATCATAAACTGATGGTTTCCTTTCTGTTTCTTTAGGTGTACTAAATATCTGTACTAGAATCCTTCTGTCAGTTTGCTCCTGTTGCTTTTTACAGGCGTCTATATGACACCATATTCATTGCTGCTGTTTACCTAGTACTTACTCTTTCTTTACTACATTACTAGTTCAGTACTTGTATTAACATGGTGCAGTAAGGAACTAACCAAGTTCTAAAGGGAACAAGCTCAGTTCAGTTACCCTATATTAAAAGAATATTAGTAGTGCTGGGTAGATGGGTAGCACTGAACACCTTGTGTCACACAAGCAAATTAATTCTTGTGACGCCATTTTCTCCCTTGGCCCTAATATTGCTGCTCAGGCAACATACAACTTCAGTAGTGCAGAAAAGTCTTAGGAGGGTATTTAAAGTTTTCATTGTAAAGATATGCAAACTGAATCTCAGCTATATTTCACAAGAATTATTTTGTTAGCTTCATGTATTGCAGGGGAGGACTTAAGCACAGGAATTTTGCTAGCAGAAGAAATCCTACTACATATGCTACTTCTCTGCATTGTGGCTTTGCTGACATTACTGTATAGCAGTTGGAGATCATTCTGATGTCATGTAAAAGGACAAAGAACAAATGAGAAATAGGGCCACAAAATTTAGGGACAATGGACTGAAGCTGGGAGGAAGTAGACAAAGCACTTTCCCTTTGCTATGGAAAACTTCTGGCAATATAGTCTTGTACCCTTGGAGACCATCAGTATGGTCAGGTAAGAGAGAGCTCTTAAAACATGATCGCAGAGGGTCACATCAACAGTCACACCTATTTTGTTATGATTAGTTCTTATAATACATAGTGTATTAGCAAAAACCAGTCATAGATTAAGAAACCCTTTTCTTTGCTGGGGTTAGATGATTGGAATAGACGTTTCTAGGGCTAGAGTGCTATTATAAAGGTTAGCGGGGAGGACAGAGTTTTACAGCAGCAGAGATAAGAGGCTTTTAGAAAACAGTGGAGCTGAATTGTATCTGTGAAAGTTTGTGACCGTATGAGGCTTATTAGGTATGGAGATCAGGGCCTAAATCATCACAGCCTTAGGAATACTATGATATCCCTTAGGCTGATCATATCACAAAGGCACATTCTTGCAGAATCAGGGCCTTTGTAAGGCAGGAGGGAGAGAGATGACAAGGACAAGGGAATGGATGTACCAGCAATAAAATCTATTCCAATTTCCAGTAAATTTTCAAGAAACAGGAGAAACTCCACTGGTTTATGTTCGGTTACTCAGATTTAAGGCATTCCAGATAAAGTCAACATTTGATCCACTGATTCATCATGGATAGTTAGCAGAAAAAGGCAAAAACAAGAAAGTAGAGGTAATGAAAAACTGGAGGTTTTGTAGAGGCACAAAGACTGAGAATTCCTTATGGATGGGGAGTCTAGGTTTTGTGTTGACATAACAGCAGATTTGTATACTTAACATATCGAACAATTTCATTATTACTTCATTTATGGAAATTCCTTGCAGTTCTCTCTTTTTGATATGCTGGTGGGATTTTTATACTGAACCCTTTCCCTGAATTTTTTTCCTTTTTTACTATCTATTCTCTTGCTTCTCTCTTTACTAAATGTTCCTGCCTTGGCTTGTGGTACATTAATATAAAATACTTGCTATATTAAATGCAAGAGCTCCATCCTAAATCTTCCAAGATCCTAACTGAATTTAAAACTATTGCCTGCCTTACTATAAATGTGATGAAAACTTACTCAACTGAAATGTAAACAAATAGAGATGAACTGTTAAATCCACATGTAAGCTGTTGATAGGGAGAAGTTAAAAAAATGAGAAGTTACATTATCAGTTTAATTTCTGTTGAATCTTTCCCATTTGTACTTACAGTAGGAATACTCTTTGCTACTTTTAGGTTTCAAGTCAATCTGTTCCTGGCTCTGACTTTGTCCCAGGCCAGGATATGCTTAGTACGGTTTATGAAGTTATTCAGCATATTCCTGAGCAGCTGCAACAAGACCATCACCAGTAAGTTAAAGCCTGTGTGTGCTCATATAGTAGCTCAAACACAAGTGCTTTTGCATCCAGAATTATTTACATTTTGGTAGCTGGTGTTTGATTCCAGAGAGAGGGGTAAGGAAGGAAAACAGGTGTAAGCTACATCAGTTCCTCCACCGTTTCCTATCCAATCCCTCACTTCTCCTCAACTCCAGTCTGCTGTTTAATCGTGCTGGTTTTGTCTGAGTGTGAAAAACAAAAGGTAAGATCCTCAAACACAAATTCAAATTAAAATTCCCAAATGTTTTAAGAGGGTGGCTTTCGTTTCACGGCACTGAGACATGAGCACTTCCCACTGAGCAGGTTAAATCTTCGATCAAAGCAGTTTAATTGGCAGCACAGCTTCCAGACCTGCCAGCCACGTGCCAAGTAGACTTAGGGGGTTTTTTTTTGCAATGTTGAAACTGGTCAGCTGACCAATAACCAGTGGATGTTAAAATGGTCACTGAAATATTAATGGACAGTGCTTAGTTACCCGAGTAAGCAATGTCTTAATTTGTATCTTAATTAATGATTTAGAGCAAAAGAGTTCTTCTGCATTATCCTGGCTGGGAACTCCACAGATACGCTTTTGCTGAGTTAAATACCAGAAAGAACACAGCACATTGTGCTTATGCAATTAGTGTCTGGTAGTGCTGGTTTTGTTCAAATCACCTGCTTCATAGCATTTCTTGGCATAAGAAGAGTGAATACACTGTGAAGTCTCTGTAATTGTGGTATAGCTGTCATAAATCTGTTGTGAATATCAACAGTCTTTCTAACAGATTAAGAACAGCACACAAGACTTTATATGGTAACAAGCCTATTATATCACATTTTCCATGTTTTTATGATGTGCTCTGTTTCTTTTATGGTTGAAAAGGAAAATAGAGACTCTTACCAATATACTGATCAGTTGGCTGAGTAATCACAATGTTTATATGACTGCATTAGCACTCAGTACTTATACTATTAAAAATTTTCTTCAGGTTACATTTTCAACTGTGTGTCCAAATTATGTATGCAGACGTGCACCCGTGCTTGTAAAAGCAAGCTGATCAGTGAGAAAGCAATAACGAGTTGCTGATGACATTTTTGTTCTGCTTGGAGTTACTCACTTTGAACCTTCAGATGATCTTTTAAACCAGATGTAAAAAACAACATTCATAAAGTACATCTTTTCTTATTCTTCCTCCGACATGTCCTCCTTCTGAACTTTCTCACTGATACATGACCCCTCTAAAAAAGGAATAAATTCAAAGTAAAGGTAATTTGATCTTTGTGACACTTCAAATTTCAACTCAAACTTTGCAAAACATATTCTGTAGTTGTAAAGGACTCATTTAAATAAACACGTTTTGCTGTTCTTTCCGTATATCAAGATTTTAAAAAGGAAATGTAGGAACAAAATTTTTACTAATAAAACAAAATCTGCTAAACATGATAATGGGTAAACCACTCAGATTAGAAAGATCACTTTCATGTATTTTCCAATTCCTGACCTGCCACAAAGGAGCACTCTGAGTGGTAAATAAATAAGGACAAATAAGTCGATACTGGTACTTGCAGCAGGATGCTTCAGCATTCAAGGAAAAAACAAAACACCACAGAACAGGGAACAGAGCTGGGAAAGTAACTCCTGTAGCGCAAAGCAGTGATTGCTTATGGAGGGATCCCACGGAATTGGTATGCAGCCATCTGTACAGTAATCAGCAATGTTCATGGGAAAAATGATACAGAACTTGCCTGCATTCTGCTTAAGGCAGGAATTTCTCACCTCTTAAAAAATCAGAATACCGATGGAAAGTAATTAAACTCTTAACTCTCTTGGGTTTGGACTGATGGACTCATAATCTAACTGCAGTAAAAAAATTAGCTGATATATAGCTGGCTTTGCACTTTTACATTTCCATGGTGATACTAGTCACTGTTCACAACAGTCTTGTGCAGATTTGCCTCCCCTGCTCCTCCAAAGAATCAAAGGGAAAACATTAAATCAGTTTTTGAGAAAATTGTTCTGCTCCCTCTCTGGGTTCCACAGTCACAGGGTGACTTTCAAGCCATTTCAGGGGTTTTTTTTATGACTCTTACATATTTTTTAAACTAAATATAAATCCTGTGACAAACTGGACCACAGGCTCTTCCACATATGAAAGAAATCAAAAAATGGCTGCAAAAGCTAATGAGCAAGAAGTTTAGCCAGGTTTTATACATAAGCACTGACAGCTCACAACTCTTCTGAGAGCAGAAACTGTTTGTAACTTAGGTTTCATTTTCACTTCAAATGAAGACAAATTTACATCATGTCCCTCTCCTCTCATACACACTGTTTCTCTCAGACCAAGCATTAACCATTTCACAAACTGCTTTGCCAGCTGCTGAAGAGCAACAAGAATGCAAACCCTTGCCAGGCATTTCAGCACAGGGTTTGTGCTGCAGACTACACTGACTCAGCCTGCCACTACTGCTACCCTATAGCAGGTGCTCAAGTACATTACTGTTGATAATGTATGAGCATCTTGAAATGTCTGTACTGAAAAAGCAGCAATGTGGGGTGCTATTTTAGCCATTATATTAATTATGGCTCAGACCTGTCTTGCCACTAGTAATTTCTTTTCAAAACTCATGATCTGCCTGAAAGGAGGTTGTAGTGAGGTGGGTGTTGGTCTCTTCTCCCAAGTTACTAGCGATAGGATGAGAGGAAATGGCCTCAAGTGGCATCAGGGGGGGCTTAGGAAAAATTTCTTTACTGAAAGAGTGGTCAGGCACTGGAACAGGCTGCCCAGAGAGGTGGTGGGGTCACCATCCCTGGAGGTGTTCAAAAAACGTGTAGACGTGGCACTTGGGGACATGGTTTAGGAGACATGGTGGTGTTGGGTTGACGGTTGGACTTGATGATCCTAAAGGTCTTCTCCAACCTTAATGATTCTATCATTCTATGATCTTATGGATACTAAAAATTCAGTCAAATATCAGTGAATTACAAATGTCTCCAGAGCTGTCATTCATGCTGAAGAACCACTCTACTTTTGTATTTAGAACTGCTGGTTTGTTTACATGTTTGCATCAGTGTTTTTTAAAGAAAAGAAAGGCAGCATTGTAGACAACTGTTATCATATTTGTTTTTTCCTAGATGTATATGACGACATGGGAACAGGAAATCAAAGCATCTGAAAATACAAAAGGGACTTTTTCTTTATTATATATTTAAAGGAAATGCCAACAACTCCAAGAATGGCAAAGGCTTATGCCAGCTTTTCTTGAAATAGCAATCTCCCTTCAGACTGACAATCCCTTTCCTTCGGGTGCTCCAAATTGCCCATTTTTAATTCTTTTTGATTCTTTTTAATTAATAGTTTCTTGGAAAATATGGGGTTTTTTCATTCCTTATATTTTTTTCCTTATTTGTGAATACAAAGACAATAGGACAGCTTAAAAATTGCAGTATAAAACCTATATATTTTATTGCAGTAAAGAGTGGGAGGCACAGGGAGGAATCAGGCCCAAGATGCCTCCCATGCTTTTTTTATTAAAAAAATGGCAAAAAAAATGTGTATGGGAGCTTTTCATTGGGGTTGACTTTTACAAGAAGGTCTCCATATTGGCATGAAAAGTAATAAATGCAATATGTCAGATTGCAAAATACATTTGGGGTTTAAAATAAAGTCATTCTTTTAACTCTTTTAATGTAACATTATCTTTTAATTTGCAAACATAGAAACTGATCTGTCAGACAGTTACAGTTTATAAATGTACATATGTATATTACTCAAAATAATGTGTTCTTATTAAATTGTTTCCTTTGCATTTGAACTGGTTTTCTGTTTGCTGCCGAAGAGCCTGTTTCTCATTGACTAGAAGAGCAAGTAATATTCGAGTAATTTCTGCAAGCTGCAGAATGTTCAGTCTATTTATACATTAAATTTATAATTCTCCAGTGTAAATGAAACCAGTCTTACTCTGTGTAAACAGACAGTGTGCTACAAGTCCCTTCACTAATAGAGGAATCCTCTTACATAAGCTTCTGTTAGCAGGTGTCTGAATCCTACAGGAAAATTCACTATTATCTCCACAGGGTCAACTATTAGATAGTGTCAGTTAGCTGC
The DNA here is from genome assembly GCA_013389905.1 of Sula dactylatra. Taxonomy (NCBI): domain Eukaryota; kingdom Metazoa; phylum Chordata; class Aves; order Suliformes; family Sulidae; genus Sula; species Sula dactylatra. Next base: position 35,213 of record WEKW01005908.1, on the reverse strand, counting down.
AGCCAGGGGAAGAGGTAATTATGAATTGAATTAGAATAATCTACAGAAAAAAAAAAAAGTAACAGCTTCAGTAACAGCTAATTATGTGGAAAATCATTAGGGTGAGTAATGAGAAAGCACACAGTGTGTCCACCCTTTAAGATAGGCTGTATGGGATTATTTAAAGCACTCTGTATTATGAAAAATAATTTGCATTTATTTAAAATACCTCCTTAATCCATGTTTACTAAACATTCTTCCTGCCTCCTTCTTTCAAAGACAAGGAAAAAATAATACAGTTTTCAGTGAATATTCTGATCTCATGATGCTGAAAAAAAGGGAAAAGGACAACTTCACCATTGTGTATGAGAAAAAGAGGACTTGGCACTTCACAGAGGCAGCTGGTGCTGCCCAGATTTGAGAGAAGTACTGAGGTGATCTCACTCATAGTCACCAGATTTGCTCCCTAAGAAATAACTGCACCAGGCAGAGGCTGTAAGTAGAAACATTTGGGCAGAACTCTGAAGTCATCCTGAAGGACTGAGAAGCACAGGGGCCATCCCCACAAATTCCTCTGTCATTCATTCAAAGCTCACTTCATTTGTGTGGTTTCAAATTGGGACAGCCCTTTGGGATGTGCAAAGTCTGATTTTCGTCCTCTTTTCTCCTCCTCTTCTTGCTGGAGTGGATATTTTAATTGCTCTGAAATGAGCATACATATTTCTGAAGTGGTCGAAACCATTCCATCTTACTACATTTGATGTCACTGCAGGGTCACGCAGCAAAAGATGCAGATGGATTTACAGAAATAACTGTTTCTCCACCTCTGGAGCCTCTGTTTTTAAAACTGCCAGTAGTGTACATTGTTCTAAGTATTTTTGTGACAAACAAAAATAAATCAATTCAATATCAGTCTGTTCTTTGTTCTTTTACGCTCACCGTAGGCACATTTGGGCTGTGCCTAAGTGCATTATAAGGCTCCTGAAACATTTTGTTTCAGAGTCTGTGTGCATGTCTTGATAATAGATCAGCAAGCCATTTCAAATTAAGCCATCTGTCAATAATGTGAGATGTCTTTAGAATAAGACAAAAGTCCACCCTAACAGGCTTTTAAACTTCTGCAAAATACCTGTACAATATTCTAATAAAATAATTTTGTTTATGCAGCACATAAAGTCTAATAGTTCTGTGGGTCCGTGTATGGCTATGCATTTTCACTGGAAAGGAAATATATGATTAGGTTTATAAATAAGGAACAAAAATCTGCCCGTTGCTCTGGTGAAGGTCAAGTAAAATGTCCCCTGGAAGCCCTCTCCCTTTCCTTGTCGCAAAGCAGTGCACGAAGAGCACACCAAACCCCGCTGTACCCCCCAGCCCCACTGCTGCCCTGCGGCTCCCTCTCTGCATCTAGCTACAACCTCTCTGTAAAAATATGAATGTGTATGCAGGTTACAGCAGCCATGTTCCTACTCCCCACTTAAAAGCAAAATTTACTGACAAAAACTCAACTGGTAGGGAAACTTATTTTGCTATAGAAAGAAGAAAAGCTCATTGTCTGGCTTAAATAATTATTCTAGCTATGACAGCAGAACTAGCTCTGCAAATAGAAATATGTTACTGCAAGGGACAGGAGCAAACACAGGCAAGTTGCCTTTTGTTTACATCATATTGTTCTCATCTATTTTTGTTTCACTGCGTCTTGTGTATTACTGGCTGTTAAACAAAAACACACTAGTGGTTTAAATTTCTATTCAAACTGTGCTCATTCTTTACTATTCTTCCAAAATTTGCACAGTGCATTTAGCTACTTTTGGTGGAGAAATCCTTTTGGTGGAGGTATAAAACCAATAAACTACAGGGAAAAAACAGCTCTGAAATGTCACAGAATTTTAATGGATGAAAAAGAAAACCTTTTCATACTGCATTCTTGCCCTTTTCTCACTGGTACTACCACATTCAAAAGAGATCAATAAGCTTTTATTTATTGATGTAAGATCTATTCCAAATCTTACCAAAACCAATGGAGAGTTCATCCATTAAACTATATGATGTTTATATATACTATAAACTATCAGGCTGTTCAAATGTGAGATGGGGATAATGAGAGTGTAGTATGTTCAAAACTTGAAATGTGGTGGGAAAAAATTAGAAAAAGTCCTGTCATGTTTTCTTCTCATTCCCTTTGCTGGAGGCTTTTGCCATTTCATTTGTCCACTGATGAGGGTGAAGAATGGCTTTCTTTGATGAAGTGAGGCTGTGGACTTGAGATCAAAGGTAGGGAAGATAAGCCATAACTGGAAGCAGAGTGTAGGAACAGCAATAGCAGTCAGAGCAACTCCAGGCACTTGTACCAAATCACAAGGTGGTGTGTAGTACTTGGTCTTTTGTTTCTACATAGCTTAAAGGCAATTCATAAGAGTACTGAAGAATGTCTCTTTGGGGTTTCACCACTGCCTATATGAGAATGCTCCTACTTACACTTTGTTATGGCTTTGAAACATTAACCCCTTCTTACAGGGCAACAGACTAATATTCCACAATGCTATTAAGACTACAGCAAGATAAAGAAGGCCAACAGTACCCTGGGCAGCATTAGGAGAAGCGATGTCAGCAGGCTGAGGGAGGTGACCCTTCCCCTCTACTCAGCACTGGTGAGACATCTGGAGTGCTGGGTCCAGTGCTGAGCTCCCCAGTACAAGACATGGACACACTGGAGCGAATCCAGCAAAGGTTCACAACAATCATCAAGGATCCTCTGACATACAATGGTGAGTTGAGAGACCTGGGACTGTTCAGCCTGAAGAAGAGAAGACTCTGGGGGATCTTATCAATGTTTATAAATACCTGACAAGGGGGTGCAAAGAAGACAAAGCCAGGCTCTTTTCAGTGCTGCCCAGTGACAGGACAAGAGGCAGTGGGCACAAACTGAAGCACAATAAATTCTGTATGAATGTAAGAAAAATCTTTTTTACTGTCAAGGTGGTAACACACTGGACCTGGCTGCCCAGAGAGGCTGCAGAGTCTCCATCCTTGGAGATATTGTAAACCCAGCTGGACGCAGTCCCGGGCAACCTGCTATAGCTGACCCTGGTTACGAAAATTCGCAACTGGTCCATGCTGACTAAGGAGAGAGGCTAGGATGCAAAGCATAGCATTACAAGAGTAATTCTTTTATTTGTGCGCATGAGGTGTCCCATTCAAACTGGGGCACCCTGAACGTAGTTTTACAAGTGTTTCAAGCATTCAGGTGCAATATAATTTGACTAACTGCTACTTAATAAACTCACACTGCCATTTACTAATCATAGTAAAACTTTGCAAAGCAACTATATTTCTGTGGTGTCATCGTCCACCTGCTTCTCTGTTGATCAGACAGCCCTGGAGTCGATCTTGCTATAGTTACTTATCTATGGTGACAGACAACGGGAGGCTTTCAAAGACGTGTTTGAGGAACTAGGATACTGGCGTTATTTTGGTTGTGCAGGGGTAACTTTTATCCTTCAGGGACAGCTTTTAAGATTCCAAGAAGCAAAGTCCCTATCTTGGGGGTTAGGCTGTCCTTCTCCTCCTTATGATGAGCTGGGGTCATTTAGTTTGCTTGCTTAAGCATGGCTATTCAGTATACAAGGTAAACTATGTATATATTTTTAAAGGAAGTTAATACAATTATATACTATGAAGATTAATTGGTATAATAGTTAAGGAATTAGATTTTCCTAACACCCTCCTTTGAGCAGGAGTTGGACTAGATGATCTCCAGAGGTGCTTTCCAGACTCAGCCATGCTGTGTTTCTGTGCCCACAGGGAGGGAGATGATTAGTAGGTAGTTCTCAGCAAAAATGACACTAGCATTTACAACACAATGAGTTTATGTTAATGTAAAGAGGATGTATGCTTCCATTAACCCCCTCCCCAGAATCGTGTGACCAGCTAAGCTAGATATGAAGGCAAAATACAAGCACAGCTCTGTGTGTGTATCTCCATGCTTTACCTGTAGAAAGCTGAACCTTGAAAAGCAAAAAAACTCATTGTTTTATAATCTCAGGTTAAAAAACTTTTTTAAGTAGCTTAAATCTTTTTTATTTCTTTTTGCCTTGCTCTGATAAAATACAATCACATATTTTCTTTGGACTTTCTTCAGTGTTAGCATAATTCCTTTGGAAATCTGTTACCACACTGCCATCAAGGCATCTGTATCATACATCTATCTGGGAGCTAGACGGCAATGGCTTCCCACAGGAGATGGCAGGAGGTTCTGGGTCACTATGCTTGGGACACGGAGAAGGAGAAAGGGAAAGGAGCTAATGCTAGCAAACACTAATTTTTTCTGACAGACATGCGAATTGAGCATGTCCCAGATGACTTGTACATTTGAAGGGGGACTGATTTCTCAATCCTGTCTCCTGTAAGAGGCTTCCTGATTTCTAACAGCTACTTTCTAGGTAGCTAAATGGCTGTGTTAAGACTATTTTTGCAGCCAACCAAAGATTTTTTTTAATGCCATTTTAATTAGAATGCCCTTGAAGTCATGCTGAATTTTTTAGTATATTCCCTACTCACATGTGAAAAACTGCAGAATACTGTTCATAAGCACCTCTTTAAAACATCAAAGTGCAGGATCCAATCTTTATTACTGGCTGACAATTTAACAGTCCTTGTCAATCTATACAGAAATGTTTGCTCAACAAGTAGGTCTTCATAAAGACTCCTGAGTGTATGAAAATAGCCCAGCTCCCTCGTTGCCTTTCTGTGGAGGCTGTAAGCCTTTTCTAGAGAGCAACAGAACTGCAGCAAAAGTTTCCAAACACTTCACAGACAGATATAAAGGGATTGCATTGTAAGCACGAAACTGATGCAGCCTTGGGATGGAAAGTGACAGTTGTGCTGTGTCTTTAAAACGAGGAAAAAAGCAAAGGATCATTTCTTGATTAGAATCTGTGGTAAATAAACAACAGACAAGGAGTGTAGAAGAAAAATAAAAGATTAGACATCTTACTAAGGAGTCCATTCAAGTATAAATTTGCATCACAGTTCAGTTAATCATGCAATGCAAATACCAGCGTGTTGGAAATCCTGCTCCACCTGAAAAGATAATATGTATGTATCTCTTCAAGTGATGTGCTGCATTCCAGGGCAAAGTACAAAACTGCTGGTCACAGGGGTTCTCATAACTCAGATACAATTTAATGTAGAAATATTAGGGCAGGGCTTCTGAACTAGAGCACCTCAATACAATAGCATACCCCAACCAAAAATGAACACATGTTCTTATTTAGAAAAGTACTGTCTAAAGTCAACACTGAGATTTTCATCAAGGTACATATTTTACATTTCCTGTACTTCTAAAAGGTAGCTTCTATATAACTTTTTCCCATCTTAATAGTAAATTAATAAGGTTGTTATGCTAAGTCAAAACAAAGGATTACCTGGGAGAAAACCAAAATTGTGTTGGACATCATTCATGTGTTTTCCTTAGAGCTACACTTTCCTTTTTAACTTCACCTTGCTGAATTTTATATTTATCAAATCATATTCAATTCAAAACCTGGCTTTCAAGCACTTTCCAAGTCCTTTAAGCCTGTCATGTTTAGTTCCATCCACAAGTTGAATCTAAAAGTACAGAACATTCCAATTACATTCAAATATTCCAGATCACTATTTTAAACAGCAGGCTAGGACAGTTAGAAAACTGGACTCCATTTGAAATTCCTTTCAAGTGTGTCTGAAACATACAGCCAAATGAGGAAAGCCTTTGAGAAGCAACGTAAACAAGAAAAAAGTTTAGAAAAGGGCTAAAAAAATGTTTTATCTTGATGGGAAAAGATACCAAGAAAAATTAAATAAGCCTTCTAGTATGTAGAAAAAGTTATTCTAACAAAAGGGGCTGTGATCTCTTTTTCTCCATCTCTAATAAGACAAGGAAAAGGAAAGACCTACTTAATATATATAGGAGGACAACAAAGCTGGTGAAAGGGATGGAGGGAATGTCCTATGAGGAGCGGCTGAGTATTTTGGGCTTGTCTAGTTCGGAGAAAGGGAGGCTGAGGTGCGACCTCATTGCTCTCTACAGCTTCCTGAGGAGGAGAAGTGGAGAGGGAGGTGCTGATCTCTTCTCCCTGGTATCCAGTGATAGGAGACATGGGAGTGCTTCAAAGCTGTATCAGGGGAGGTTTAGACTGGATATTAGGAAGCATTTCTTTACTGACGAGGTGGTCAAACAGGCTCCCTAGAAAGGTGGTCAATGCCCCAAGCCTGTCAGTGTTTAAGAGACATTTGGACAATGCCCAAAATGCTATGCTTTAACTTGTGTTCAGCCCTGAATTGGTCAGGCAGTTGGACTAGATGATTGTTGTCGGTCCCTTCCAACTGAAATATTCTATTCTATTCTATTCTATTCTATTCTATTCTATTCTATTCTATTCTATTCTATTCTATTCTATTCTATTCTATTCTATTCTATTCTATTCTAATCAAATAGCTTGGGTCCTTAGAGAGGTCTGGAGGTTTGTTCCCTCCAGACACCTGGTAGCGTGGCTTCCTCCAATTCTCTGACTCCCCAAGTGCCCTGGACACGGGTGTTCAGTGCTGGCGATACAGCTCAGGAGTAGCCTGAGTAACATATGTTGGGGTCCAGCCCTTCAAGGGTCCTTGCTGCCTGTCTTCACTGCTACCAGCACTCAAGCTACCTAATTCAGCTAGGTGTGCTCAACTTGCAGTCATAGCAGCATGTATCTTCACAAAAATACTACCCAGGACCCATCTCCATCTGCCTGCCAGCATACGAAGGGCACACAGAGTGCCATTTACCAACCATGCCTATTTAGGGAACCAGAAAAAAAAGAGTACTCAAGAAATGTCTTTGCTCTAACTTCATCAGTCAAGAATATAATCTACCTAGGAGTTCCACCACAAGGAATATGAATAAGGGCTGTGATGCATAATTTTATAACAAAAGGCATAAACAGAGAGGGAAATTGTAAGGGTTGGAAAGGAACTGTGTATTTCATAGAGAGGCAGCTAACTAGGTAACAGCAGTGTTTCAGGTCAAAATGCCCAAGCCTTTTAAGCAGGCGGTTACCTTACAAAAGATAACAGCAGAAAACAAGGCAAGTTAGGAGCAATCAGAGCCATTTCACAATTCCCTGTTAGAGCCTTCCCATACTTTGACTGACATTGCAGAACACAAAAGAATATGCATAACAATTTCAGCTGTTGTTTGTGTAGAGTTTGGTAGTCTGGTAATGCACATGTCTATACAAATATGTGGTTTTACAGCACCTTCCACTGGTACGGTCTGGCCCACGCTAGTAAGGAGCTCAAGCAATCTCACAGAAAGCTGGCCATATCTGATCTGTCCATAGACTAAGCTGAAATGTAACAGAGTGCCTCAGTTCCTTGGACCAGCTCACCACACAATTATACAGTGCAAGAGAAGAGGCCAGAGCTGCAGGAAGGATGATACTGCTTCAAACCCCACTGAGATCACAAGCTGCCAGGGAATGTCAGGTTAAATGTTGGTGCAGAGAAGGAATCGTCACATCAGCCCATACAACACAGCTCGGGGAAACAGTACCATGCCATACAGTCAGGAAACAGCCAGCAATTTAAGGAAATGAAACTCTTGTGATTTTCACAGAGTGGCTCAGCAGATAACTGGCCTGCAATAATCAAAGGAGTACAGCTGCTCTTTACACAAGCACTAAGATTATGTAGATACAGGCTTACGCTTGTGCAGATTCCCTCAGGCTGTGAGCTCGTCAGTGCACGACCAAGCAAGGCTGGTGTGAGTTCCAATATGAACGTCAGTTCTGCTGGCTGATAAACCAAGAACTATGCAGAAATTATCTATGCCAACCTGCCTACTGCTCCTAAAAGACTAGCAGGTCTTGCTGTCTCTGGGCTGGTTGCTATTAGTGTTACAGCGCTTGCAAGACTCAACCCTTGAAGAAAAGGATCATTTGCAGTTCACTCAACTTTCCCTATTCAGCAACTGAGAATTTACGTAAATGCCAGGGAAAGCATCTTCCCAGTGGGACAGTGGCAACAGGCAGCAAAACATGAAGAATACAATGCAGTGACCACTGTATATGTATTTGTGGGTGTTTCTGATCGGCATTTGTAATTTCTTTTTCATTTCTTTTCTTTAAAGAGAAGCCTCAGGAAGCACAACCCTAGAAGAAAGGATACTAACATGCAGGAAGTTTTGAGAAAGAACTGAAGGGACAATGATGGGCAAACAAAGGAAATGATGACAGATGTGGCCAGACAGTCACATCAGCATCAGGAAAAGACTAGTAAGTCTTTTTAAACAAAAGTTGAGAGGCTGTTGCCAGAGTAGACACAGAAGGTATTTACCTCTGAAAAGAAAAAGCTCTGGAGGCCTCTGTGTGACATCCACACCTGAAAAATATAGCAGATGCTGGAACAGATAAATATCAGTAGGTGTCAGTAGGACAGCAAGGAGAAACAACATAAGAAATGGGTGAGAAGTAACTTAGGGAACAGAGTAAAAAAAAAGAGCTGAATTTAAAAAAAAAAGCGGAATAAGAAACAAGTTTTGTAAAAGGTCATGCAAATGTTTTTTTCACTAATGAGAAGAGCTCAAGGAGCTGGCTGGATTATTTCAAGTGTTGGTGCACAATGTGATAGTAGGAATTATTAAGGCGACAGAAATACAGTGAGGATACAGTGAATCATGGAATATAGGTGTCAAAACATAGAATAAAGGTTGAAATGTCAGAATAATATTGTACCTGTAATGATTTGACAAATGTAAATAAATAGAGGAAATAGCAGGAATCAAAATAACTCTGGAATCTCTTATAACTGGAAACTTGAGAACTGCTGGCGGTCTGATCTACGGATCACACTGGATATAAACAGTGATCTCTAATTTCAATAGGCAAAAAATGCAAAAAGAATGGTATCATTATGGGAATTACTAATACACATTAGAGAACAAATTCTATGAGTTGCAGTGGGGGACAGGATTTCAGTGGTGAGTTTTCACACCAGTCACTGAGAAACAGGATAGTATTTTTGACTCAGTTTTTCTGAATAATGACACTGCAAGGAAAGACCTGATGCACAATAAGAATTTTTATTTTAATAACGAAGTCATTCTAGAAGAGTTGATTTTGTGCTGGAGAACCACATCAACAAACTTCATGCTTAAACGTCTGCAAATGGCATCTAAAGGGAAAAAACTTGTGGGAAGGGGATGCTGCTGATGGCCAAATAGGCAAGACATATCATATCAAAACAGCAGACCTGGTTAATGAAAATAGCTAACATTAAAAAAAAAAAAAAAACAAACCAAAACAACCCAAAACCTTGCGAAGACAATGGGTGAACAAATTAGTCAAAGCACAGAGGATAGAGCAGCTAAAGAGGAGTCTGTCTAACAAGACTGGTAGGATTGAAGCTGACTAGTGGTAATGATAGTTGAGAAAACACAGCTAGCCAGGTGTACCAACAATGTTCTGGTTAATATGAGGATATATTGTCTGCATAGCCTCCCAGCCAGCAGCCTTGAACGTGGGGCAGGTAACCTGGAAAACCAGGCAAGTCACCCAAACTGGCAGCAGAGCTGTGACCCTATAAAATGGGGTGAAGCTGGGGAAACTCAACAGTCCCTCTGGGGCAACAGCTCAATTTGGGCATTGCTTGGATTCCTACAGATAAGAAGTAACCAGCTGCCTCAGCAAGCACACACAGCTACAGGGAGAAAACTTTAATGATCTCCAGGGAAGCAGACTATGCCTATATAAACAAAGGCACCTGCCAGAGAAAGCAGTCGCTCTCCCCCAGGCAAAAGGGTGCAGCGATGGTTCATGTCCACAGTGCTCAGGGCCAGCAGATGCTGCACTTCATGGCACTTGGTGTTCTCTGAGTCCCATGTGCTAAGTCAAAGACAGTATTATTATTTCTTACAGTTTTTCATACCAGAGTGCTTAAAATAATGTCAGTCCTGCACCATAGCCTGGAAAGGATGTTTTTATTGCATCACATGAAGCATTAGTTTGTAACCCTTGGCCTTGACATCAGAATATATGGGACTGTTTAATGTACAGCCATACCATTCTATCTGCTGAGGATGCATTCCTGAAAAGTACAGGGAATTAGGGATTCAACAGGTAGTGATATAATTTTTCTGATAAGAATTTGTGCAATAGCAGATGGGTGTGTGCCAAGACTTAAGAAATAGCTGAAGTACATAGGGAAGCATATAAGGATAGAGAGCAGTAGTAGTATGATCAGCAACAACAACTGGAAGAGATGCTAGCTTTTCCACAGCTGGCTTAGTGGTGGCTGGAGATGCTGTTTGCTTTCTAAAACTTGCAGTATCCTGATGACCTCACCCAGTTGTTCTCAGAACAGATATCATTCTGAAGGATTGTGGTGGGTTGACCTTAGCTGGCTGCCACATGTCCACCCAGCCACCCTCTCACTCCCCCTCCTCAACAGGATAGGGGAGAAAATAAGATGCTAAAGCTCCTGGGTCAAGAAAAAGACAGGGAGATAACTTAACAGTTACCACAGGCAAAACAGACCTGACTTGGGAAAAAATTAATTTCATTCATTGCCAATTAAAATAGAGTTGGATGGTGAGAAAAAAGGGAAAAAACTAAAACAACTTCCCCCCACCCTACTCCATTTTCCCAGGCTCAACTTCACTCCTTCTTTCTCAACTCTCCCACCTCCTCCCTCCACCACCCCAAGTGGCACAGGGGGATGGGGAATGGCGGGCTGTGGTCAGTTCATAACAGTTTGGTCAGTCTATAGCTGTTCCTCTTGGCTGCTCCTTCATCCTCACACTTTTCCCCTGTCCCAGCTTCAGTCCTTCCCACAGGCTGCAGTCCTTCACAAAGTGCTTCAATGTGGGTCCTTCCACCCAATATGAGGATTTTCAACCTCTTCTTCTGTGGGACTGGACGCACAACTGCTTGTACAAGCACTCTTGCTGCCACCCTTCTAAACACATGTTTTAATGGTCATCATTATCTTCCTCAGATGCCTGCTGCTTATCGTGGTCATTCAAGACAGTCAAGGGGAAAGGATGAAAAAACAGGGTAATGGCAGTGGTCAGTGGAGAAGGGTACTGTAAGATCTGTGTCAGTACTGTGAAACATTGGGATTAGAACCAGTCAATAGCAGGGTATTACAACATAAAATTTGTTCACTGGGTGCTGGAGCACAGTACAGTGCAATACAAGCACACTGCATAGGGAAAAACATTTCTGGAGTAAACTATCCACAGAACTATACACAAGCTACACTTCAGGTCAAACTAGTTGTTTGCTCCAAAGAAGGAGACCAGGAATAAACTAATGTATTTACAGTGTGGGAAATCAAGCAACCAAGATGAGGAGCAAGTCAGTAAGCCTGATTATTCAAAAGTGCCTATATTGAAGAATATTCATATTTCTCAAATGCATGTCTTGTATTATTTCCCTTTTTTCCCCCTCATTCCAGGAAAGTTCTGCTGGTTAAGACCACATGTCTAATTAATTGCATTTTATTATCTAAGTATTGCTCAGATGCTGTTTCCCAATTCCTCAAGTTTCTGGACAGTAGCTCAAGACAGTGCTGTCTGAACAGAATTCTAGAACAGAATTCTTGCATTAATTTCCTAAGAGAATACAAACAGAAAGTTAGGAAAAGGGAGACCGGAAGCAACCTTTGTTGGTAAAAGGGGAGGAGAGCAGTAGAACCTCCCAAACACCCTGCATCTATTTCCTCCTATTTCTCTGCAACACCCAGCTTCTGACTTGCCCAGTCTACAGCATTTAGACACCATGTGGAGGGGTAAATTAGAAGCATGCAAGGAAGAGGTAAGGAATAATAAATATTCTCTAGCAGGCACTGTCATTTCTCTGCTCTATAGATGGGTGTTTGCCATTGGGAAAAACTGATCATGTCTATTGATGCTCTTTCCTTCCTGCTATTTCTAGCCCCAGACTTCTGTTAGAAGTTTATAAATTAATTTTAGGGTTTTTTTTTCCCTCCATACTTTAGAAGAGCAGTTCAGCTGAATTTTAGCTGTTGGGGTTCCTGCTTGAACAAAATACATGTATTGAACAGCTATAGGAAAAAGCCTGCAGAACAGAACAGTTACAGTAAGTACATGCATATTTACTTCTAGGCTGGAATATTTTATGAAGACCTGATACCATTTCCTTTTTTTTTTTTGAGATATTAATTTTATATATAAAATGATCTATAATCTACTAAAACAAACTCTTCCAAATCTGTTAAATGTCTGCACGTGAAAAGTGGTTGTGATTAGACTACAGTGAAATAATCTCAAGGAATATGTCCTCAAAGATATTATTCTGCAGAAGTAATATGATAGACTCGTTCCATGCTGGAAAAGGACATCTGTAAAGTGTTTCAGTCAGCCAGATTCATTAACTAGCCAGTAACATGAAACTTAGAAACACTGCATCAAGTCTAGGAAACGAAAGTATTGCATCCTGGAGCTTTATCTCATTGGGGGGGTTCTAAACACTAAAACATGGAGTAACTATTTTAAGGACAAAGACCTGTTTGCTTTTATGTTAGGAGTAAATTGTACCTGTATTAGAAAGTGTAAGCTTGGTGGGAATCAAAATAATACTTTTACATTTCTGAGTTGAACGCTGCCTCTGAGCCGAAGTGCTTTAGTTTCAGTTTCTTTTCTCAGCTTTTAGATACCCTGGGTGGAGTTACTGGTGAATTTGATAGCTACTTCAGTCATGGAATAAAAACATAGAGCTTCTTTCCCCCTGCACCCTCAATTTTTGACAATAAGTTACCATAGTGGCATTTAAAGAACTAGAAACTAGATCTTCTTTTTCTATGAGCAAAAGGGAGGGTCTGTTAAGCGAAAATGCAACTGCAAGCTTCCACAGCCTGCAGCCCCACTTTTTAATCTGCTATCACAGTTCATTAGTTAAATCAGGAGGCAGCCTGGCCAAAGGTAGCACAGCTGCTTTCCTGCACTAGCTATAAGAAATCTTTACTACTGCTTCTCATTAAAGTTTACAGTTTAGGAAATCAAATAACAGATTGAGGAAAGCACGTCACTAAGGTGCCTTAGATAACCAAGTGTTCTTTCAGAAAACAAAATTTCACTGAAAAAATCTAAGAAGTCATTTTGTCTCAGGAATACTCAGCTACAAATAAGAAAAAGTTCATGGAGGAGACCATCACCACTAATGCAACAGCTGTAGCTGGGTGCAATTCCATAAAGTAGAAGTTTCAGATGAATAAATGTAATTCTCCCAGAGGCAGTGAGAGGTTAAAGTAAAATTAGACACTATTAAGGGGAATTATTTTATTTTATTGTGTTTCTTTCTTTAAAGTTTTTGTAAAAGGTCCACATTTACTAAAACCAAGTGGATTGTAAGGTGCTCTTCTTCCTGTCACTTATCTCCACAAATGCTGCTGAACTACTAGCTTTTGTTTAATTTGAGAAACCTTAGTGAAATCAAAAGGTACTGAAAAGATAATATGGAAGAGATTTTCCTTTCACTTGCAATAGCAACAGCTAAATAATCACAGCAGTATCTTTACACTCTGATGTCTCTTTGCAGTGTAATTCAAGCAAATTCTGTACCTAACCACATCTAAGGGTAAAAAAAAAATGTTGGATTTACATGTGTGGTTTATTTTTCTTCTTCACCAAATTGGGAACTTAATGAGAGCCACTTGGGACATGTACACAACACGATGGGTGAACAATTTGTTGAAGGGTTGGACTCAAAGCATTGTAGTATAGAGTAACATCTGGCTGGTGGCCAGTCACTGATGGTGTTCTCCAGGGCTCAATTTTAGGGCCCATTCTCTTCAATGTTTTTATCAATGACCTGGACACAGGAGTTGAGTGCACACTAAGCAAGTTTGTCAATGATACTAAATTAAGAGGAGCCATTGATTGAGAGGCTTTACAGAGAGATCTTCATAGATGAGAGTGCTGGGCAGTCACCAACCGTATGAAATGTAATGAGGTCAAATGCTAGATTCTGCACCTGGGACACTGTAATCCTGGATGTATGTATAGACTGGAGGACAAGAGGCTGGAGCGCAGCCCTGCGGAACAGGATCTGGGGGTTTTGGTTGATGGTAAGCACAATGAGAGTCAGCAATGTGACCCGGTGGCCAAAAGGGCCAACCATATCCTGGGGTGCATTAGGCACAGTATAGTGAACTGGTCAAAAGAAGTGATTGTCCCACTATACTCAGCATTGGTGTGCCCTCACCTCAAGTACTGTGTGCAGTTTTGGGCTCTACAATATAAAATATAAAAAATTAGAATGGAGGGAAACAAAGATGGCGAGAGGACTAGAGGGCATGACTTATGAGGAGTGGCTGAGGATACTAGGTTTGTTCAGCTTAGAAAAGAGGAGACTGAGAGGTGACCTCATTGCTGTCTACAAATTCCTCATGAGGAGGTGCAGAGAGGGAGGTGCTGATCTCTTCTGACTGGTGTCCAGTGATAGAACATGAGGGAATGGCTTAAAGCTGGATCAGGGGAAGTTCAGATTGGATATTAGGAAAAACTTCTTCACTAAGAGGATAGTCAAGCACTGGAACAAGCTCCCCAGGGAAGTGACCATGGCCCCAAGCCTGTCAGTGTTCAAGAAGTGTTTGGACAGTGCTCTTAGATGTGTGGTTTAACTGTTAGGTTGTGCTGTGTGGAGTCAGGAGTTGGACTCGATGATCCTTGTGGGTCCCCTCCAACTCAGGATCTATGCTTCTATGATTTCATGATTTTTCTTATTATTGGATGGCCCATACAACCACAAATAGGTGTTGAAATGACCACAAATAGGTATCTGTCACAAAATTTCTGTAGTGTCAGCTACAGAAGTGGTTTAAAACCAGGATTCAAATAAAATCACTCTGTAATAAATCTGTCTTTTATAAGTAGCTAATGCCTTATATACGATCTTACTTCACATTACTATGATGTCCCCTAATTGAACTGTTGTATTCCATGTGGCAGATTACACTAATGAAGAAATTGATGGTTGATAATAGCAAGGAAATACATGTTATTCAGTTAATAGGCTATTATAAATCACTTGTTTAGTAATTTTGTGGTTTCTTTCCTTAAAGAATGGAAAACGCTAATGCTGAAAAAAAGGAGAAATCACATTCATATCAACATATTGAACAGTGGACAAAAGAGGAAGTCAAACAATGGGCAACTGAAGTTGTTAAGATTGACCAGAAATATGCAGAAATCCTGTTTAACCAAGCTGTGACCGGTTCTAGTTTGAAACTGGCGACTAAAGCAGATTTTGTAGACATGGGCATACCTCATGGGCCTGCTCTTGCAATAATGCATTTCCTGAAAAAACATGACATTCTAGCTCGAGGTTCAGACCAGGCTGTGGAACAAGAAGGCACTGAACAGAGTCTTGATGGAGAAGGAGAAGATGGAGAAATTGCAAAGAAAGAGTGCAAGAAGAAATATCAGTCATTTAATTCCAGTATACTGCAGGATTCTAAGACAGAGCCCATAGAAGACAAAAAAGCAATGAAGCCAGCTGACAAAGAGAATGTATCAGAGAAGCCACCGTCAAGCAGCCAGCACCCAACTGGAAAGATGTGTATGCCACATCCTTTTGATAATTTCAGTGATGGTACTCGATACATACAGTATAATATTCTTAATGTCCCTGAAACAGGGCCACTCAATCTCATTGATCCAGCACATGAATTCAAATTACTTACCAACACAGAGAAGGCACTAGAAGAGGATATAATGATGAAATTTTGCAATGAAGTCTTTAGATTTGCTGCAGCCTGCATGAACTCCCGCACAAATGGCACTATTCATTTTGGAGTACGCGACAATCCTCATGGGGAAATTGAAGGAATAGAAGTTACCAAGAAAGAAGCATATGTTGATCATTTTAATAAATTAATTGGAAAGTACTTTGACAAGTATTACATCAGCATTGCAAAAGCTTGCATTAGAGAACCTAGATTTGTGGAAGTATTATTACAAAATGGAACTCCATCACATAGGTTTGTCATTGAAATAGATGTTGTTCCCAACCACTGCAACTGTGGCACAAAATATTTCTGTACCAAAACATATGAATATGATAGTAAGAGTTGGAAAAATACTGTCTTCATCCGGGATGGAGCTAGTTCCAAAAATATTGAAAATACAAAAGAATTTGACACTTTTAAAGGTACCTTGACATTTTTAGCAGATTCTCGTAAAAGAGCAGAGGAAAAATATAACTTAAAGCAAAAGAAGTCAATGAATGAAGGACTAAAGCTAGTTAGTCTGCTCACGGGTAACAGGGACTCACTAGATGGCTCTTATTATGACTACTACATTTTGGTAACAAACAAGTGTCACCCAAGTCAAACTTCACACTTAGACTTTTTACAGGAAATAAAATGGTTTGCTGTGCTTGACTTTGATTCTGAATCAGAAATGAATGGTGTGTTGAAGACTTACAAAAACAATCGAAATGCCAAACTTCACTTCCCAGATTATTTTGAAAACAAGGTGGGTTCAGTTTCTGAACAAGCTGGAAAACTGAAGCTGCATCAGGAGACCAACTGGATTTTCTGCAATGGTGGATCAGACTTTAAAGGCAATAATGAACTACCATTAGATCCCACTTCATGGCAACGAGACAGAGCTGCTGGTGTCAGAAAAATGATTTCATTTCTTTCACACAAAGATGTAAAGCAGAGTGGAAAGTTTTTAACAGTGTTTCTTTTGCTTTCCACAGTGGAAGATCCAGCGGATCCCCTTACTGAGACTTTTATGACATTTTACCAAGAATTAAAGGGACTAGAATACATGGTCTGCATTTGCATTGGTGCAGATACATACCAGCGATGGAAAGATCTTCTGCATGCTAGAGGTATTAGTGAGGAAGCACTTTCAGAAAAATGTGTTTCTAATTTAACCCTGCAAATGGTAAATGGTACCATCATAAAATTAACATCAATGACACACTCTTCTGAAAGACTTCTGCCCTCTGTTGGTCATTCTACCATTCTTATAAAGAAGGAGGAAGACTCCATGGCAGCATTGGAAATACTTTGTGAAAATGAATGCAAAGACACAGGAATAGAGGAGGATGCAGATAAATTTAAAAATTTCCTGAAAGAGCGGGAAGAAGATTTTTATCGAGGTGGTAAAGTATCATGGTGGAATTTCTATTTTTCTTCTGAAAATTATACTTCAGATTTTATCAGAAGGGACAGTTATGAAAAGCTTGAACACCTAATTGTATCTTCATTTAACAGTGCTAATCAATCACCTGTAAAAATTATCAACCTTTACCACCACCCAGGCTGTGGTGGGACAACATTAGCTATGCATATCCTTTGGGATCTCCGGAAACGATTCAGATGTGCTGTTCTGAAAGACAAAAAAAGTGATTTTGGAACACAGCTGACAACTTTACTCACCTGTGGAGCAAACAACAACACAGGCTATTTACCAGTGTTACTTCTTGTGGATGATTTTGAAGAGGAAGACTATGTCTATTTTCTGCAGAAAGAAATTCAGGCAGCTATAACAGAAAAATGCATTCCATATGTAAATCCTTTAGTCATCATTCTAAACTGTATGAGATCTCAGAATCCTGATGAAAATGCAAGAATAAATTCCTCAAACAGTATTTCTTTAAAACATATACTTTCTGAAAAAGAGCAAAGGGCCTTTGATCAGAAACTAAAATATATTGAAAAGGTGCATCAAAATCCTGACAATTTCTATTCATTTATGATTATGAAGAAAAACTTTGATCCACAGTACATTAAAAAAGTGGTAAAAAACACCTTGCATAACTTGAATACTGCCTCTAAAGAAGCACAACTTGTTTGCTATCTAACATTGTTAAACGCGTATGTAAGAACATCTACAGTGTCAATATCACTATGTGAAGAATTCTTAGGAATTAATTCTCGAGAGATTGGCTGCAGTAAAGATAAACTGATAGAAAAGATGAAAATTTGTTCCAATATTCTAATATATGATCAGGTACATGAATACCTAACATACAAAGGTCTTCGTGTCATTCACCCATTGATAGCATCTCATTGCCTAACAGAACTGAAACTAACCTATGACTTGCCTAAAAGTGAAATTACATTGCAGTTATTGAAAGAAGATTCATTTTATAAGACTTCATCACAGCAAGACAAACTTACTCGTGATATACAAACCCTGCTGATTACTAGACAGCGCAAGGAACATGGTGATGAGTCAGACACATTGTTTTCCCCCTTAATTGAAGCCATTCACAGGGAAGAGAAGAGTGATAATGTGGAATGTGTGTTAAAACAAGCATCTGCTAGGTTCGAGCAAAATGGTTACATTTGCCAAGCCCTAGCGAGATACTTCTACATCAAAGAGAGGAAATTTGACCCTGCATTATACTGGGCCAAAGCAGCCAAACAAAGAGCACAACACAATTCATACATATCAGATACACTAGGTCAAGTCTTTAAAAGTAAGCTAAGATACTATGCAGAGCGGAAAGCAAAGAGTGCAGTCCTGACAGCTGAGGAACTGGAATACTTGCTAGAGCTTGCTCAGAATGCTTCACAGGCTTTCAGAGAATCGCAACAACAAGCTGAAAATGCACACAATGAAAAATATTCGCGGCATCAAAAGTTTAAAAGAAAGTTTGAAACATACAATACTGCTGGTTATCAGGGAGAGATAGAAACTGGTCTTTATGTCATTGATATCCTTTGGCAAGTTCCTTTTTTCAAAAAAAAAGACTTACAGTGTAGAAAAAATATGACAAAGTATCTATCAGGAAATAGTGATTTGAATGTAGATAACCCTAACACAAAGAGTGAAATATTCAAGGTTCTTGAACGTTATTCCAGCTTTTTATGTAATTTGCGATCACGATTGAAAAGGGCATTTGACTTCTTTGAAGACTACTTTGTGTTTTTCAAAACACAGGTCAATGAAAAAGAAGTTGTAGATGCAAAATTGTATGAGAAGGTTCAAGAACGTTTTGCCAAATACAAAGAAATATTTTGTGATTTTAGTTTTGAGCAACTGAAAAGTAAACAGGTCTCAAAGTGGCCCATGTCTCTGCATATAGAAGCATATAGGGACACTGTGGAGGCTTCCAAAGCAGGCTCATTTTCTGGCATTTTGGAATACCTCCACAGAAATCACAGAAATGCTGACAGAGAAATAGAAGACGTAGTAGAAGCATATACATTTTTGTGTGAGGAGAATGCACAAGCAACTCAACAAGACAAACAGAATTTCATTTTGGCAAATGTTGTTCTGAACTGCATTAAACCTAAATCCCCTAAGTTATATCCTAAGAAGCTGAAAAGTCTGCTTCAAAACATTCTACAGGAAGTGGAACCAACTTCACAGTGTGTAGAACCTTTCTTCCTAGCATCCTTGCTTTTCTGGCCCCAGAACGTAAAACAACTAAATGAAGATTCCAGCAAAATGGAAACATTTGTTGGACGCTTAAATGAGTCTTTCAAAGAGCTCTATGGAACCCTGCATCGTTCCAGGCAGCCTGTGGCCCTTTTCTATCTGGCGAAAGGCAGTGGCCTGAACAGATTTGTTCACAAAGGAAAAATCGATCAGCTTTTTGTTTCACATTCAGAACAGGACCTGAATTCCCTCTGGCAGAGTGGAAATATCTGGAAAGAACAGGCTGTTCAAGATCTTTTGCTTCCTTTGCATGGAAGAACTGAGGATAAGATTATCTATATAGACTATGGCAGCAATGAAACCTTTAGGATACCAGTGCAGCCTGTTCCCTCATGCATATCGAAAAATGGCCCAAACGTAGAAAGAGTGTCTTTTTACCTTGGGTTTTCCATCGCTGGTCTCCTGGCATACAACACACAAAGTCTGTCGTTAAAACAATAGGTATTGCAGTTTCTCAGCTACATGGCTTTTTCAGGCAAAATTATCCTTTAACTGGTTTTTGCTTTGGTTGTTTTTTGGTCAACAATTGCAAATAACCTCAGGCTGTCCATTATATTTCCTTTCTCACTATGTTAGTCTTTCAGTCCCATGCAGAATTGTCTCTCTACTGTCATAACTGCTGTTTGGACAGTCAGTCAAACTGAAATCTTGGTGCAGTTAGTGCTGTAGACTGGTCACTGCTACTCAAGAGTTCTTTGGTTGATAAAAAAATGAGCAATCATTCAAAAAAAAAAAAAAAGAGAATTCTAAAAAAGATTATTTTGAAAATGTTATCTTTAAATACCATCACTTTTAAGAACCCTACTATCTTGATAGCTTTTTTGCCATTGCTTGTAATGAAGGATGTCTCACCACAATTTTCATACTCCTGTATAAGTAATGTAAGTACAAGGAATGTATGTTAGAAAACACGTATCGTAACATCTCCTGATGTTCCATTGTATCTGGTGTTATTTTGGCACAAGGGCAATGTAAAAGGTTATTCAGTTGCAAAGCAGCATTGTTTTGTCTGTTGTTATTGTGCATGCTTGAATAATGTAATGCATTTGCATATAGGCCTGTATTAGTAGCCAAGCTCTACATATTATGGGAGGACGGAAGTTCTGGTCCTTTACCTTCTCAGGGCATTTCTAAATACATGATTATTATTAAGAATACCACTACTTTCTGCTGTACTGTAAAAGCACACACCAGTTGGCATTTGATGTCCATATTAAAGAGTTTTTATTCTTTTGTGGTGGGTCTGCTTCTGCTTTATATAAAATTGATCCAGTTTGGTCATTCCTTTCCTTATAAATTCCACTAGTTCCTTCCTCATGTGTACAAAACTATCTGCTGTTTAGACACAATTAATGTTCCAAAGAAGGAAAAGATATTGGTGCAAAGCACCAGAAACAAGAAGTTACTACTGTTACACTTTGCACTATGCACTTATGATTCATGAAAACCAGAGGAGTCCAATGCAATGAACTGCCTGAAAGAGGTCTGCAGGACGGCTCTTTCATCACCCTACAAGTTCTCTTTACTCTTTGTGTCAGGCAAGGAGGCAGGCAAAAATAAGCATCATGTCAACAGATTAGTAAAAACAAATTGACAAAAAGAAAGAGAATAAAGCAGTGGACCATTCTGCTCTAATGCAGCTCTTCTTTTAGTTGTAAATATGGATAAGGAGTTCAATTTTATAATCCAGACTGCTTTTTAACTCTAGCCAAAATATACTTCTCTTGGCAAGAATGCACACTTCATTTTAACCTGTATCCACTTTGTTTCTAACAGTATACATCTATTTTAGAGAGAGTGCTGTAGGATCAATTTTCATGATAATTCATTATTTGTTCTAGTTAGCCCTCAGGATATCACCATACAATTTATCAGTTACTAAAATATTTACCCTTCTAAATAAAGATAATGTGCCATGTTTTCAAGGCAATTGAAGACTTCAGTCTTCATCTCAGTCAGTCACACCTCCTCAGAACTGCAAGTATTTTTATGTGCTGAAACTCAGCTGAGCTGTGTAGGGTGGCACATTGGGCACACCTGGCAGGGTGCGGTGCCAGGCGGCTGTGGGGTACCCCGTGGCAGGAGGCCATGAACCACCCTGGGCCGGTCACAGCCAGTTCCAGCACCGGTGTGAGCACCCCATCGCCCACCAAACCTCTGACATCAGACAAGTTTAAGAAAGAGCGGCAGCTATGACGGGCAGGAGAAATGGAGGAGATGCTGTTGGAGGGAGAGGGACATTGTGGGGCATGGCTGGAGTCACAGTTCTGGAAAGGAGTGACCCACACGAGGGCTGGGACACCCCTGAGGGACTGCAGCCCATGGGTGACCCACACCTGGGCAGAGTAAACAAGGAGGAAGGAGCAGCAGAGAATCAGAAGAAACAAATCAAAAGCAAGGACTGGCAAAAATAAACTGCTACACACTGAGACCGACCTCCTCCGCTGCGGGCTCGTCGCTTTGGCAGGGGGATTGGAAAGGACTGAGCAGAAGTGCAAACAAGGGGAGCTGTGGCTAGGAAGGGGGAAGGAGAGGTGTTGGACTGAAGCTGAAAGGGGAAGAAAGGCATTTCCCTAAGTTTTCTTAGTTGTTTTTCTTCTTGGTTTCTCAATACCCCAATCGGTAATTAAAGATTTATGTTAATCGGCAATAAACTTCCCAAGTTGAGACTGTTTTGCCTGCAACATGTGTACATTTACTAATAACCCTTGAGATCTGGCACAGTGAGTGTATTACATGCTAGAGACAGCACTTCATGCCTGTGTGAGTTTACACAAATTTTCTTAGTTGTATACATCAGGCTGTTTGTTATAAAATTGTACTTTTATCAGCAGTAGCTCCTTAATAAATACAGGTATTTGATAACACCCTTAATTGCACAGTGTGGAACTGTATTTGCCGATACATATCGCACACAAAGGCTGACAGAATTGCATTTTACAAGGATTTCCTATTTTCCATTACTTTGTAAGACCATTTTTTCATGGCTCATAACTTTGTTAATCATTGTATTTTGAAAACTAAGCTCTCCCATGCCAAATATCTGCCTCAGATGTATTTTGTGTTAATTAAAGCCAAAGGGCTCAGTAGCTTCCAAGTGTGAGGTCAAGAAAAAAATATGTTGTATTGCCTATGTGAAACAACTCTACCAGCTTTTTCCAGCATGCTCAGGAATTCTTTGGAGTGGTGTTGGAAAAAAAGTTTACTCTGGTAGGAGAAAAAAGGTAGATGTGAGGGGACATTTGTCTGCATAAGTCTAATTTTACCAAGTTGCAAGGCCTGAAAAGACTGCCATTACTGTATATGTAAACTTGGATTTTAACAGCGGAGTCTATACACAGGTGACAGCCCTAGAAGTCGCAGGTTTGGGCTGTGATGGGCCAAGTCAAAGCCAAGAGCTCAGCCTATAACCAAAGTGGTGGAGAATTAGACAGGATAATAGAATATTGTGTGCTGTGAAACTTGTAACCATAGAAAAGAGATAACTGGATGAGGGAGTGGAGCGAAGGCTCCACAACTCCTCCGAAATTCACTGCAGGTCCAGGGACGAGATAAAACCATGGAACCATGCCCTGGCCAGCACAGCACAATTGCAAAATTGTGCCCTGTGGATGAACTTTGCTCGTTAAAACCTCATTATAATACCAAAACACACCTCCATCCCAAAAGCTACCCGCCTCCGAAGTGCGACCACCCCTCACTGAGTTTGCGCATTGAATTTTTTCTAGTTTATACCTTTAAAAGCAAAGCGAGAAAGTTTTACACCAATCACTGTAAAGGTAATATGCATATGACAGAAACAGTGTATAAAAGCTGGTGAATTTTAATGTAAGGTGGAACACACTTGAGGAGGAGATATCCCCCATGATCCCGGCGCCGTGAATAAAGAATGCCTGCCTTTTAACACTACATTGGTGTTACGAGGTTTCTTCCCGATTTCGGTGACAAGCCCTGTGCTGTCAGTGCTGAGTCTAGAAACCTGGAGGAGACAAACCTGATACAACCTGGTTTAGAGGAGCCAAAGCCAGGTGTGCAGGAAGGAGGAGAGGCAGGGAGGCCCAGGAAGCTGTTTGACTTTCACAAGCCATTGTGATGCTATCTCAGCAGCTCCCTCCGGTGTGCTGGTGGTGTAGCCAGGCAGGGTCCCCGCTGCACCCAAGCGGCATTTGTGGACTGTGAACTCCTGTGTAGGAACAGGAGCTGAGGAATCCTCTCCTGGAGGCCTGCAAAAATCAGTTTGAGGGGGGAAGTTGAGAGTACTGAGGATCCTTCTCTGTCTAAAATCAGAGCTAGAAATACAGAACATGGAGGGGGCTTGACTACTGGTGACAGAAAGATAAATTTCCACTATGGAGATCTTAGGGAAAACAGACTGGGGCACCGCTGCTAAGATTTCGGATGAGAACAGTGGCAGGTTCTAGACTAGGCAAGAGGGAACAAGAACTGAGAAACAGATATCAGAAGGTGATAGGACAAGATGCAGATATGGAGAGCCATGATGCTCAAGGGAAAGAAGCTCAATTGAAGAAAAAAGCACACAAGTGGGAAGGGAAACGAAGGGAAGGGAAGGGAAGGG
>WEKW01005906.1:3992-18376 GCA_013389905.1 Sula dactylatra | reverse complement strand
GTCAAAATTTTGTAGCAGACAGGTGCATTTTGTATTTAATTTTTATACTCACCATTCCTCATAGAGAAATGTTATAGCAGTAAGTCCATTTAAGCTTACAGGAATGAAAATTAATTAAGTGGCAGGAATTTTTAAAAGTTTTCAGGAAATGTGGCTAAATAAGGAGTGATTGCAACACATGCAGTTTATGGTATTAGAGAATTTAAATTTGTTATGTAATTTGTGTTGGTATTTTGAATTAAGAATTTTGAATTCTTAATTAAAGTTCAGATGTTTTCCTGATTTGGGTGGGTTTATGCTCTGAAAAACAGAAAAAGCATAGTGCATTCATAGTCATTACAAATGTTCTTGTGGATCTTAATGGTTTGCTAAAGAAAGTCTGGCTCTCTAAGGTACCAACATTGTGCAATCATGAAAAGGATTTGAGCATGAAAACTGTGAATTTCATTCTGAACTGAGATTTTATTAATCATAAATGGCTGGGATAAGCACCTACTCTACCCCAGAATACTGTTTCCATAAAAGGTGCTTTTTGAGGAATTTGCAGAAGAGGAGCTTTCATGATAAACTAGTCGGCAACTGAATGTGCTTAATATTTGAGACAGTTTTTGTCAAAAGGACCTACCTAATCAGTTTTCCTCTATTACTTTCAGAAACATTGTCTGAAGTATGCATTTGTTCTTATAGGGTCCAAGTTACACCTGGCATTCACTGCAAATATTGATACTGAAAGTAATTACTGGAAGACATGAATATGAGACAAACATTATTAAGGACGATAAAATTTGAAGATAATTTTAGTCCTCCAAGAAGCCTGAGAGCTGGAATGTAGCATTGTTTATTTACTGGTACAGTAGTTCTGCCTGAAAAACAGAAATGCAGATGTCTGCTCAGCTAGCACACTGTATATTAACTTAGAGGACAGCCAGGGCATAGGGCAGTAGCAGTGGTAGGTTTTTAGTTCGCTTAAGGACTATTTATATCTAGTGTCTGTCATTGCCAGACTTCAAGCTGAGATCAGAAGGAGAGTGAGGCCACATTCCTGTCCCCACTTCTGAGTTAACAGCTAAAAACTGTGTTTACATTGCTTATGTTCTTCTGAGAGACGAAAATGCCTCAGAAATCCTATGTGAAACTTAAAACCAGTGTTAAGAGCATAAGGCAAACTTTAAATTAGTGATGACAAAAATCTCACTAGTGGTAAGTTGCAAGTGTTGCAGCTGTATCATCCTAGCACTCTGAAATGCTTTGGATGGTATTTGTTGTGAACGCAATCTATTGTGGAAAGATGTGTGATGAATGTATAATTAAAAGTATCTATGCCACTGATGTACTTATGCAACTCAGAATTCAAACTGTCTCCTCAATTAAATACAAATAATTAAAATGCCAACTCTTAGCATCCTGTAATTATGAGTCTTAGCAATCCACTCCTTTCTATACATAATAATACCCACCTGGAGAGAACTTTGTATCTATAGTCTTCACTAACCAACAGGATTTTGCTTTTTTTCTTTATTTTATAAAAGAATAGAAAATTAATAATTATTCTTCAGACATGGCTTGTATGTCTCAATTTCAGAAACTGTGTCAAACTAAATCAAACTAAGAAAACATGGTTTTGATCCAAAGCTGATAGATTTAGTGAGTTTTAAATCACCTTACATATAAGTTAATAGATTATCATTTTAATAAATTGCCAACAAACTTTGCGTGTGCATATTTAGTATTAAAAGGGGATTATTATACTGATAACAATAGGGTGGTTTTTACTGATACAGTGGGTAGTTTAAAATTATTAAGTACATTGGATCTAGTTTTATCTGTATAAAATTATACTGCAGTCAATATAAATGTTTAGAATAACCTGAAAAGAACATGATTTTTTTTCTCCTCCCGTAGTTAGAATGTTGATATTTAGGGTTTGAGTAATAATGCATGGATATTTGGTGTATAGACATACACAATCTATTTCTGGAATCTGACATTTTCAACTGAGGTTGCTTTCTTATCTGATTTCAAGTGTTTAGGTGCTTTTGTGGAGTAGAGCATGATAGTGTGTTATTTACTCATCAGGGCCTGCTGACCAGGGAAATGTAGCATTACCGGTATAGAAAGTTACATAGTTCATCTGCCTAATGATCCACTGAAAATAGCAAGCAGCAAGCATAGCTTCAAACTCCTGTTTGCTGGATTTAAACAGGAGACTGCAATGAAAAGGGCATGGCCCTAATGACTGAATTGATCTTAAGGGACCCAAACAAGGATTGCCTTGTTTCCATCTGCTTATGCTGTCCCATTGGATTTCCTTGGGCAGTGCTCTTCAGGCCACGTCTTCTGTTATGAAGTCCACCTCATGAGTGTCACATGTGATACGCTAGAAGCGAGAACCTGAAGAAGTCTTTCCCACCGTTGACTTGTCATGCAGCTGGGATAGTTCATATCTGGAAGTGACTTGAGTCCCTCACTATCCTGCACCATGTAGCCCACATCATGACATCCTTGTGCCACCTTAGCTTTGGCCAGCCCGGCACCTGCTCCAAGTTGTGACATTTTGCAGGGTACTCTGCATGGTTGCTCATTGGCAGTAAGTCAGACTCAGTATAAATTCTCACATTTGCAGAACAAAAAAAGACAGCAGTGGAGGCTCTGTATTGGGATGGGAGTCAGGAATGGCCATAGGAGTCAGTAAGAGAAAACAAAGCAGAGCTTCTTCAGGGCTGGTATCAGCAGGGATCTTTCTCACAGGAAATGTCATTTCATATCCATAGTTAACAACCTCCTGCTTATCATACCACATGAAATGTGTTAGCTGATCCCACCAGTGGATACTACAGAAATACACCTAAAACTGCCAGAGGTGGGGCAAGTTAAAGCTTTCTGGAATTGTTCCACAGAGATTGGTGTAGTAGAGATGGCTTTCCAGGGATGAGGGAGACAAGGCACTGGCTACAGTCTGGGTGGCTGTCCTCACAAGCATATCGGTGCTTATGCTTTTCCTGCAGAACACCCGTTGCTCAGTCTCCAGCTTTCGTCCTACTTAGCTCTGCAAGTAGCACTCTTTCACAGCCTGCTCCTGTGCTGAGTGACACCTATGGACACAGCAGGAAAGTGGTAAGGGCTGTCCTTTATGGAGCTCTGAATAGGAGGTCAGAAGGTTATGGTGGGGGTAGACAGATAGATACACAGTAAATGGTCAAGGGCTTCGCTAAGAGTAATGTAAATGCTTACACTGTAGATGAATGTGGGATACTCCAGCTTGTGGCAGCTCTCAGGAGAGATTTAGCATAGCAGGATGAACACAGTTTTTGTGCCACAACTATTTAAACAAGAGTATTTCAGGTATTCCAACCTTCGCCTTTCTTGACAGTCATAAAAATACATATATATACACATATGTATATATATACACACCTTCAATTTTTCACAGGACAAAGAGAAAGAACTTACTGTAAGAAAGGGGAGTCTGGGGTCTTTTCATAATAGGAAAGTGAAGAGGCTACTTGACCTTTTCTGAAAAAGTTGTAAGGGAAAGGAAGAAGTTTTACGTACACAGATGCTAAAAATTATAAATAGAATCAATGAGCTTGTGCTTCTTTCTTTCTCCTGGTCTTGCTCTGTTTCTTTTTGTCCTTCCTTCTCTCTGTCTTCTTCTCTTTCACTGTCTTTGTCTCTTTTTTTATTATTCTTATTCTTTGTTCCCTCTCTAGAATCTGCATTTCAAGTCATTGTAAATGTAACAAGCTAAAATGTTAAATGGCTTGTTGAATTCTGGGAATAGTAGTAAACATTTCAGTGGACTGTAGCTCGATGATTGATTGTATAAAGCCTTAGTGTCATAAAATGTACTTTTAAAATAGTACCAAATGGCATATGAGTGCCACAATTTACTAAGTATTTCAGAAAACATTGATCAGCACAGCCTAATTAGGAACAACTTCTTTTTTGTCAGCAGTACTTTATCTGCTTTAATTTGCTCTGCACGTTTCCATGACAACTAAAGGAAAAGTAAAGTCTTAACCAAAATTCAGTGAAAGCAAGACAAAACAACCTGCTTTGATTCATGCTGCTCTGATAAATATGAGTTTGGCAATCAGCTGTGGATCACAGTTTTTCCTGGAACAGATAGGACTTTTATTTGCATATATTTATTCTTTTAGCTTAAGAAAACAAGAGGTCATTTATGGAAATTAGGTTTTTACTTATTCCACAAAGTCTTGGTTTAAAGCCTTGACATGTATGGATTTTTCTTCTTTTTAATGCAAATTATCATCATCTTGGCTTTAAACTCCTTTCTGCTATTTCTGTTTTTCTGATGTGTTGAAGAGATTTTCAAACACATCTGAGCTGAAAAAATGAGACATAAAAGTAGAAAGTTTTGTGCCATGATGTTATTTTTCCTTGAAAAGATGCATTTATGTTTGCCAGTGGTTGCTTACATTTCTTCCAAATACACTATAAGTAGATCAACACCATCTGGAAACAACAGTGATACTTCTGACCAGGAGAATCAGATCTCACAACTCATTGGTAGGCTCAGTAGATAGAATTTCATTGTGTCTTCATGCAAGCTAAAAACACGTATGAATCATTGTAGTATTTCATGTTTGATTCTCTGTGATTGGTATCTATTTAGCAAGCTTAAAGCTATAAAATTCTTGAATTAATACAGTTTCAAAACATGAGGAAAAGAAAAAAGCACAAAAGAAAAAGTGGTAAGTGAAGCTAGAATCCAGGTCCCAACTTCTTCAGGATTTGAAAATGTATGTTTCAAGGTAGCATTGATGTGAGCTGTTATCCGTCCACTGCACCTCTGCCACAAAACTGCAGGCACCTTTGCTATTGGCATTGTAGTTATATTTTTAAATGATGTGGTTTGGACACATACTAGTCAAGGAAAATATGGTTACTGACCTGTGGAACTTGTTGCCCTATTTTTAAAAAAAAACCAACATAATTTGGGCACATCCTTTGACAAATACAAATATTGATAGATTTGTTTGAGAAATATTTTTTTTGTTAAACATGTGAATTACTACTTTCTCAGATACACTTATTATTAAAATCTACTGAACACGTATTTTGGGAAGTGATGTTCTTTCTTCATGTAAATGTTACACTTATTATTAAAATCTACTGAACACGTATTTTGGGAAGTGATGTTCTTTCTTCACGTAAATGTTACTGCAAACAGCTTGCTGTGAAAATGAAATATTGAGTATTTGCCATTGTTGTGGTTTAGCCCCAGCCAGCAACCAAGCACCACACAGCCACTCGCTCGCTCCCCCCACCCCAGTGGGAAGGGGGAGAATCAGAAGAGCAAAAGCAAGAAAACTTGTGGGTTGAGATGAGAACAGTATAATAATTAAAATAAAATAGTGATAGTAATAATGGTAATGATAACGATAATGATTATGATAATAATCATAAAGATAATGATAATATAATAAAAAAAGAAAATAACAAGAGAGAGGAATGATACCCAGAGAAAAGGAAAAAAAACCACAAGTGCTGCAACCGCTCACCACCCGCCAGTCACTGAGCCGCGATCGCTGCCTCCCCCGGCCAACTCCCCCCAGTTAATATACTGGGCATGACGTCATATGATAGGGAATATCCCTTTGGCCAGTTTGGATCAGCTCTCTTGGATGTGCCCCCTCTCCTCCCGGCTTCTTGTGCACCCAGCAGAGCATGGGAAGCTGGAAAAGTCCTTGACTAGTGTAAGCGCTACCGAGCAACAACTAAAAACATCAGTGTGTTATCACATTATTTTCATACTAAGTCCAAAATGCAGCACTATACCAGCTACAGCGAAGAAGATTTAACTCTCTCCCAACTAAAGCCATGATAACTATCCTCATTATGCTTGTTAGTTCTGACTTCTTGCCTAAATCATATGGTACTCCTGCTCTCTAGTTGCCCGATGATTTCAAAAAGTAGCTTTAGGTAGGCAGCATGACTTTAGATCTTAAAAACCAAACAAACAACAAACAAACAAACTAAACCAACCAAACAAAAACCCCACCAAACCCCCAAAAAACAGAATCATGGAATTTTTTACTGTTCTTCATTTTCTGACCACACAAGTATTTATATTGAGCTATTTTATGATTTAATTTGTGAGCATATACATTTTAAAAACATGTTACTCAAAATAAGTATATTTGCATGTATCTTATTGTAAAGTCTGAGGTCAGATTATTTTTTGGCTTATTGAATTATATGTGATGATGTGGTGTCTTCCCCCACTAATTTACTGCTATGTGCATATATCTTCCTGCTAAGCCTGCCTTTTTCATGCACATAGATACATCTGGGATAAAGACTTGGCTTCCAAATGTAAGAATTCATCCAAGAATCGGTGCCTATTTTAAAGTAGATAGAGTACTGCTCAGTGCAGGAGGCAACAAAATCCCTAAGTTGTTCTTCAGCATTTAGAAATTGTTTGCTGGAAGTAAAACTTGACAAGCATTTTGTTTTCAGAAATTAAACAGATAAGGTACATCCAGGGCCAAAGTGAATTCATTTTAAGTTCAGTAAATAATTATTGTTTTATGTTGTTCACTGAGCTCCACAAATTAGTTTGGCTGACTTGATCTTTGAATATAATTCTCAAGAGCCTCTTTCTGCTGTATTTTCCTGTGCCAAATATAATTTTTAAAATGGTTCAATTTAACCCACGTGAAAAGTCAGAGAATACAGTTTTAGGGTAGCAAAAAGTAATTGCAGACCTACATTTGTCTACTTCTGAAAGGAAAAGGGCAGCTATTGCTTAAAGCTGAAGGATGCTGAGCCTGCTGGCCTACTGCAAGACACTTGACTATGGGATTGATATTGAACATGTGGACAGTCTGACTGACTTTGGTGGGGTTTCTTCAGTGTTTCTGCAACAGATCAGATTGCTATGCTCAGCACCCCTGTAAGACCAAGGCAATTTTGACATAATGGGTTATTAGTTCTGGGTGGTGAGAATAGACCTTTGGCTGCTGGCCAGATGTTGTAAGGAGGTGTGGCTGGGTGCAGGCTGGGTTGCAGTCCATGTACCCTGTGCACTGTGCATAGCATTTCTCGCCCACAAAAGTAAAAACAAACTGTGAGATACTAAAGATTATAAATCCCTCTTCACAGTGCCTCTTAGGGCAATATGCTGTCTCTCAGTCTGGGTTATGCATTATTGGCATAATTGAGCTGGGATTTGCTTACTTAGAACCCTTAAAAAAAAAAATAAATTGGGAATTGTGAGGGCACATGGATGGCATCCAAAGTATTGTCACCCTTTGTTGCCTTTGGTTCACCCTGGAGTTTTATTAATAGACACCCTTGGAGTGTTTAATTGTTCGTTTTAATTCAGAACATAAAACCCCATGATTTATTCAGATTATCTCAAAAGATAAATCTCTATGACTGTTTATAAAATTGGATATAATTATATATTCTTTTGTACTTCAATAGCATTTTATATCTTTAAAAATAAAACAGATGCTGAAAAGAAACCATATTTTCCTAAAACACACTTTTGCCTTGTAATTTTTTGTGCCCATAGTAAATATATGTAAGTCTTGAAATACACTTTGCTTTCTGTGGCATCAACTATATAAAGATTATGGGCCAACATAAAGTTAGGTAAGACACATCTGACAGTCATATTTCACTGCTAATTCTACTATCCATAGGTTGCAAGATTTCATTAACAGTTTTCCTATCAGTGCAGGCAAAATATGAAAAACCAAACACACCAGTACTGACTCTTCTTAATAACACCCACAGGACCTGAATCATAGACAATTCCTACTCCTGCTTCGTGGCTCAAACCCAAAGGAAAACTGCCTACTTTTCTGTGCGACAGAATGGACAGTTATTCTGCTGGAACTAGACAGGGAGTAATTTATGGCACATCCATGTAACACCTGTTAGTTCTTGTTATTTCTACTACAACAGTTATGTTATGTTCTTAGAGCAGCCCACTGCATGCAGCAGGTACCCTTCGGCTCTGTCATTTGCATTCTCAGAATTTAGCTGGGGCAACCAAGCTGTGTTGCAGACAATATTGTTTTGATTAGATGTTTGGTTTTGTTTAAAGGAAAAAGCAACAGGTAAGGCAGCATCTTACCTTTTGTTTTAAAATGTGGTTAAGATTCAGGTGGTGTGTAATCATACTCTACTTACGATGACTGCCTTGGTTTTAACTTGGGATTTATGGAAGATACAAATTGTGCTGTCTAAATTATTATGATGCAATTCCAGAGTTTTTATTACTCACAGCAAGACGGGTTAAATTCTACTCTTACCCTGTAATGACTGTGATTCCTGGGCTGTGTGCACTTGGTTAAGAACAAATAAATTGTACCCTTAAGAAAAATCCATAACTTAACAAACATTTTATGTATGAAAGCAATAGACTGATATCAGCAACTGTCTTGGCCCTACTTCACAGGTGTTAGGAATCAGGATTTCAGCCATAATCTGGTCCACAGGGAGGGCTACAAATAGGAAGGAAGCTGAAATTAATCTAAAAGACTTGTCTTTCATAAGGTTTTCCATAAAGGATGAAGAGTTTCCCCTATACCAGGAATAGCTTGTCTACTTATACCTGATCCGAAAGAAAATTAATGGGGAATTTTTGGATTGCCTTTGTCTAGTGACTTGTGTAAAATATATTTAGGCTTAGAAAATTATTGCAAGCAGGAAAATAGGAAGGGAACAAGGGAATGAAGCATATGTAACCTAAAAGGACAAAGAATTGCGAAAATTGACTATCAGTGCCTACTGAAGGAGAAGAAAAAAAATGAAAAAATGGCTAAACATTCAGAATGGAGTGAATTCTATAAAGGTTTAAGGTTTAGTCATAATTTTTCTTTAATCCATTAAAAGGTCAAATGATTCTGACCTCTTTTTTTTTCTTTTTTTTTTTTTTTCCCTGCCATAAGGCAAAGCTGACAAAATAATATGCAAGATATTTTATATGTGCAAAACACTATTTAGAATTTCCTGTGATACAGCAACATACAGACTTCCATTTGGAAAATCAGGGAGAGACCAGCACTGATATTCTGTACAATTGTTAAAGTTGTTATGATAGCTAAAAATACAACCAGTTGCTATAGTAACTGGCATTTGAAGACTCACATATTGATGCTTCTTCTATTCCCTTTCAAAAATTTATTGAAACAAACTTTTTCTTGCCCATAAGTAATAATCTTTAGCTGTCGTATTAGCTGTTGTGTCATGTTTGTTTCCTGCCTCAATTATGAGTTACTTTAGGAAGAAAGTGCTATAGAACATACTTTAGTAAACTGTAAGCATATATTTCATATAGGTTACTGATATATGTTGGGGTTAAAGACTAAATAATTCCACCAATCCAAAGAATTTCTTAAGCACCATAATAAGCACATATAAATGGCTTTTTGCTATTATAATGTATTTTAAAATGTTCAATATTAAAAACATGATATAGGGTAAGTACAAATACATATTAAAAATGTTGGAATACTAATCTTTTTTATCCAACATCTGTCCTCTAAGTTCTACATCTGGCTGATTTTTATTTTATTTTTGAGCTCCACAGATACATCCAAGTTGCTTCTTTGGCATTCTTCAACTTAGCAAAATCTGATCTTTTGGTTTTGTGTCTGCCTTTTGCTAGCTCTGTCTTGATTTCTGTTATGATTTGACAATATTTAATTAGTATCTTTGGCAGTTTCTTTCATTCTGATTTTTCCTAAGGTGTGGCATTATGTAGTAAAATAAACAAAATCTCACTGAAAGGCAAAACCATCATTATCAATTAATAGCCTTGATTTCTGTAGCGTGCCTGCCTGTCTCTGCATGTCTCACTGAAATGTTTTAACATTTCTTACCGATCAGGGTTTTCCTCCACTCACTGTTTCTCACTAGTGGTGTCTGCATGCAATTTCAATCAACTTTACTAGGTGCTTGGTAGTGGTAGGACTTTGTAGATTGAGGTTGGCTATAAAGGCAAAGTCTCAGAAAGGTCAGTGGCTAAATGATAGGATGAATAGTCCAAAGCCAAACAAAACACTGTCTTCTGTGTCTAAGATACTCTGGAGTACTTAACCTTTTGATGTCAGATTCACATTCTAGGATGTGAATACTAACTAGCAAGCATACTGTGAGACCCAATAACTGAACTTAAGGTATCAGAATGGTTTTGAGAATTGTGTCCGCAGATTTGGATAGGCTAGTAAATTGGTTTATCATTTTGGCTGAATTGTTAACAACTGCCAAGTTTATTTTATCCTAGGAGGATTAAACAAAAAACTTTCATCAGGTAAAACTCACTTTTAATTTTGAAAAGGAATTTCATAAATTGCCATTTTGTTAGCAATCAAGAACTAATGGAATTTTTTTTATATCGCTTAAAATGAAATAAATGTGTAGTTCATTAACTATGGTTTAATTGGATGTAATAATTTTTAAATGCTTTTTAAGAAGTTTGTGTACCATCTGGTAAGTATTTTGGATAAGTTCATTATATGGTTTAGTATTGTGTAGAATGACATTGTGGAAAGAGATGCAGAATTTAATCTCTCCAAAGCCACAGAGGACACTTGCATTTCAGCTTCAGAATCCCACCCAACTATATCTACAAGATTTTGCCCCAAGATAACAGTGATCTATTAGGGATGGTTTATTTTAGGGACTAAGTCTGAAAAGTTCCTCTCTAAAATATATAGATGGATACAAAGTTAAAAAATACATCAGAAAGAAATTCCAAAATGTAAGGCAGTGGTGAAATACCTATAAACTCTTTCTCCAACTAATTTAAATCAAAGAATGCAAGACCATAGCATTCAGATACAATTTCTTATTTCCCGGTTTAGAAATTATCGTTATGTGTGTTAATTTGTTTTAGATTTCATACACTTTATTGCACATATGAACTTAATTTTGTTTGAGGCTTTAGTTTCCATGATCCAGCTAGTACAAACCAAATACACTGTTAAAGGTTATCTGACGGGAGGATAAAGTACCTTGTCTATTTTGAGTACGACTGTGGTTGCCATAGTAACAGAAGAACCTATCAGCATGCAGAGCTTAATTTTCCTTTCTATTTCTGTGTTTTGTATTTATGTAATACAGCTAAAGAATGGTACTCCACTTGAAATTTTCTGTAAAGGTAAGTAAAACCCCATACTTCTGTGTCATGATTTAATCCCAGCTGGCAACTAAGCACCACACAGCTGCTCGCTCGCTCACTCCCCCCTGGTGGGATGGGGGAGAGAATCAGAAGAGTAAAAGTGAGAGAATTTATGGGTTGAGATAAAGACAGTTCAATACGTAAAGCAAAAGCCGCACACACAAGCAAAGGAAAACAAGCAAGTCATTTACTACTCCCCATGGGCGGGCAGGTGTTCAGCCATCTCCAGGAAAGCAGGGCTTCATCACATGTAACGGTTACTTGGGAAGACAAACGCCATAACTCCAAACATCCCCCACCCTTCTTTCTTCTTCACCCAGCTTTATATACTGAGCATGACGTCATATGGTATGGAATATCCCTTTGGTCAGTTGGGGTCCGCTGTCCCGGCTGTGTCCCCTTCCAGCTTCTTACTGGCAGGGCACGAGAAGCTGAAAAGCCCTTGACTAGTGTAAGCACTACTTAGCAACAACTAAAACATCAGTGTCTTATCAACATTATTCTCTTCCTAAATCCAAAACACAGCAGTATACCAGCTACTAGGAAGAAAATTAACTCTATCCCAGCTGAAAGCAGGACAGTACCCACCCCTTATTTTATGCCATCTACATCATGCCCAGGTCCCATACTTTCCAGTACATCCTAATTAATTACCACCACCTTTCCTGTATTTTGATATATATACACACAGATATCATTTCCTTAGTCTATGGGCCATCCCTATAAAATATCCGTTGAGTTCATATAGTCCATGACTTTGGTCTCCATCTGTCATAACAGTCTTTCAAGGCAGGAGAGATGGTCTGTGTGGTGTTGGATTGTTGCATACTGAAGTCAGTCTTTGTTAATAACCGCTGCACTTTGCTTGGTTCAATCAAAGTTGATTCTCCATTAATTTGGGAGATTTTTACTATGATACCATTGATATGGCATATAGCAACCACAGGAGTGATGACATACAATATTATATAGCAATTAACAGCACACCATTCAGTTCATTGCCTATTTTCACCCAAAATCAAATTCCCTTGAGGTACACATTCCTCATCCTCCCTCATCACTCACCAAGTGCACCCAGGTCCTTGAGCAAAAGCAATCCCATGAATAGATTTACCTTTGCCTGAGGCAGGAGTAACCCAGACTGTCTTCTTCAGCATATTTTTTACATGCACTACAGGGACTTTATCCCCTTCTTCTAAACTTCTATAAAGCTTTGACTGGGCAGGGCCAGCTCGATTGGCAGATCCTCTAGTGTTGACTAACCAGGTGGCTTTTGCTAAATGTGTATCCCAGTGTTTGAATGTCCCACCCCCCATTGCTCTCAGTGTAGTCTTTAGCAGTCCATTGTATCATTCAATTTTCCCAGAGGCTGGTGCGTGATAGGGGATGTGATACACGCACTCAATGCCGTGCTCTTTGGCCCAGGTGTCTATGAGGTTGTTTCAGAAATGAGTCCTGTTGTCTGACTCAATTCTTTCTGGGGTGCCATGTCGCCATAGGACTTGTTTTTCAAGGCCCAGGATAGTGTTCCGGGCGGTGGCATAGGGCACGGGATATGTTTCCAGCCATCCGGTGGTTGCTTCCACCATTGTAAGCACATGGCGCTTGCCTTGGCGGGTTTGTGGCAGTGTGATATAATCAATCTGCCAGGCCTCCCCATATTTATACTTCAGCCATTGCCCTCATACCACAGAGGCTTTACCCGCTTGGCTTGCTTGATGGCAGCGCATGTTTCACATTCATGGATATCCTGTGCAATAGTGTCCACGGTCAAGTCCACCCCTCGATCACGAGCCCATCTGCATGTCGCATCTCTTCCCTGATGGCCTGAGGTGCCATGGGCCCATCGAGCTATAAATAGTTCACTCTTATGTTGCCAGTCCAGATCCACCTGAGCCACTTCAATCTTAGCAGCCTGATCCACCTGCTGGTTGTTCTGATGTTCTTCAGTGGCCCGACTCTTGGGAACATGAGCATCCACATGACGTACTTTCACCACCAGGTTCTCTACCCGGGCAGCAATATCTTGCCACAATGCAGCAGCCCAGATGGGCTTACCTCTGCGCTGCCAGTTGTTCTGCTTCCATTGCTGTAACCACCCCCACAGGGCATTTGCCACCATCCATGAGTCAGTATAGAGATAGAGCACTGGCCATTTTTCTCGTTCAGCAATGTCTAAAGCCAGCTGGATGGCCTTTACTTCTGCAAACTGACTCGATTCACCTTCTCCTTCAGCAGTTTCTGCGACTTGTCGTGTAGGACTCCATACAGCAGCCTTCCATCTCCGATGCTTTCCCACCAGACGACAGGACCCATCAGTAAACAGGGCATATTGCTTCTCATTTTCTGGTAGTTTATTATACAGTGGGGCCTCTTCAGCACGTGTCACCTCCTCCTCTGGCGATATTCCAAAATCTTTGCCTTCTGGCCAGTCCATGATCACTTCCAAGATTCCTGGGCGACTGGGGTTTCCTATTCGAGCCCGTTGGGTGATCAGTGCGACCCACTTACTCCATGTAGCATCAGTTGCATGATGTGTGGAGGGGACCCTCTCTTTGAACATCCAGCCCAGCACCGGCAGTCGAGGTGCCAGGAGGAGCTGTGCTTCAGTACCGACCACTTCTGAGGCAGCTTGAACCCCTTCATATGCTGCCAATATCTCTTTTTCAGTTGGAGTATAGGGTGCTTCGGACCCTCTGTATCCCTGACTCCAAAACTCCAGGGGCCGACCTCGGGCCTCCCCTGGTGCTTTCTGCCAGAGGCTCCAGGTAGGGCCATTCTCCCCGGCTGCGGTGTATTGCATATTTCTTACACCTTGTCCTGCCCGGACTGGCCCAAGGGCTACTGCATGAACTATCTCCTGTTTGATCTGTTCAAAGCTTGTCGTTGCTCAGGGCCCCATTTGAAATCATTCTTCTTCCGGGTCACTTGGTAGAGAGGGCTTATGAATCAGACTGTAATTTTGAATATGCATTCTCCAAAACTCACAAAGCCTGAAAATGCTTGTTTCCTTTTTGTTAGTTGGTGGAGACATGGCCGTTATTTTGTTGGTCACCTCCATTGGGATCTGATGATTTCCATCTTGCCATTTGATTCCCAAAAAGTGCATCTCCTGTGCAGGTCCCTTCACCTTACTCTGTTTTATGGCAAAACCAGCCTTCAGAAGGATTTGGACTATTTTCTTCCCTTTCTCAAAAACCTCTTCTGCTGTATTGCCCCACAC
>WEKW01005905.1:20729-33812 GCA_013389905.1 Sula dactylatra | reverse complement strand
CTAAAATGGCGGCGCACGGGGCGTGGCTCGATCGGTCAATGATGGCGGGCGGCCGTACCTGCGTGTAGCCGCGCCTTCGTCTGTCAATTCGGGTTCCGTCGACAGCGGCTCCTCAGAGGATGAGGGAGTTACTGGTCTCCTGGCGGTGGCCGGGCTGCCTGCGGGCCTCCCTGGCTCTGACTAAGTGAATAAAACCCGGCCAAACGTAGCACAGGAGGCTGTGCGGGCTCCCTCACAGGGTGTCCCTCGGGGCACCCGAGGCGGAGGGTGGCCCTGTGAATGGCGCTCTGTCACCCAGGGCCGGTGGAGGTGTCTCAAGTGCAAATGTTGTTGAGAACTCAACTCCTGAAACATATTTGCTGTTCACTCTTTAAGGTTTCATCGTGTAACGTGTTTTTTTGACAAGGATGTAGGAAGCTATGAGCCAGAGCAGCCACACCAAAGTCCTTGGTTTCTAAGGAATTACAATGGACTTGCAGATCTGGTGTTTTTCTCGAAGAGAAGGAAATGAGGAGGATGGCCCCATTAGTTTAACATCACTATTAAGAATAAGCAAACACCTCCTGATAGCTTCAAAAACCTCTGGGAAGAAGGTCATGGGAAACCAATTTGATCCTGGTTCTTATAATGAGATATTAGTCAAAGATCTTTCCTTAAGTGACTGCTTTTTTCATTACAGTATTTCTTTGTGAAACTTTGTAGCCTTTTCACAAAAAAGGAATACCATTTTCTTCCTCAAAGTGCGTCTTAATGTTTCTACAAAGAACAATTACTAAGAACCCTGTAACCCATCACAGCTTGATGAAATGTACGAACTGAAAGTGCTGAACCATTGATGTCAGCCCATCATCACCCTGTTCACCTTCCTTGCTCTTGCTCCTGAAAGGTAGTCCTGGTTTTGCCAATGAAAGGAATGAGTTAAATCAATTATAAGATTTATTTAGCTTTCTTATTTTACCTTGGGATTTTCAAAGAAATCACATCCAGTGTAGTTTTATCATACACTGGATTACATTGATTAGAGTTCTTGGGTACTGGAGATAAGGGAAACAATA
This sequence comes from Sula dactylatra, assembly GCA_013389905.1. Classification (NCBI taxonomy): domain Eukaryota; kingdom Metazoa; phylum Chordata; class Aves; order Suliformes; family Sulidae; genus Sula; species Sula dactylatra. The sequence goes on along the minus strand of WEKW01005905.1, from coordinate 32,757 downwards.
ATACTAAAACTGAGCTACAGGTTATTAAATAAAAACAGTTAATAGAACAAGGACAAAAGAGAGATGATGATAGCAAAAGAAAGGTTAAAAAGCTATTGGGGAGTTCTGTAGCCAACAGAAACTACAGAGTTCGTTATATACGGTTTAATGTGATGTCATCTTGAAATTCGTTACACATAACTCTGTATCTAAAATGCCCGAATTGTTTGTGACAGGAGTTATGCTAAGGCCTGAGGAGTTAAGAAATTCCGGTTAAAAACTGAGATTCAGGCTGAAGAGCCTAAAGTTATAAAGCTATATGAAGCAGGCAGCTGTAAGTGTAATATGCAGAAGCAGCTACTGGCCTGCTCAGGGCAAAACTGGGCTGCACAAGTCCCCTTTGCCTGCTGCCAGAGAAAACTGGTTTTAGACACACTGTGAAGGGAGATTTTTTTCCCTCTGTTTCTTCCACTTTTACAGAAAAAAACATCATTTATTATAGACACTATGACTCAAAAACTACAGATAATGTAAAACTAGCCAGGAACCTTGTGTCATTATATTTGGCCCGTCTATGGCCTGAGACCCTTGTACTTCAAAAGTCTGATCTGGAATTGTGGTAATGTGGGAAACACTGTGAAAGTAACGATCAGGCAATCAAGACGTGTGTTATACTTACTTCTTTAAGGTTGTATCTGTAGATTGGCTGCTGTTGGAAGCTGAGCTGCTGGGTTATGTATTTTTCTTTGGCTAAACACTTTAGGCCACTGTTCAGTGTACATCTGCTGAAGGCCTGGAAAGGTTCTGCAAATGCTTGGGTAATAATTTGGGGAAAACTGTGAGCACTCATATATGTTTATCTTCTAATACAACCCTTCTGTGTTCTGAACTTAACCCCTTACATGGTGCAACATATTTTAGTGAAGAGATTTTTTTCTGTATCTTGAAGTAGGAAATTGGAACATAAAACACAAGATGTGGTTACGTGTCCTGTCTTAAATTAAAATACCAAAATGTTAGTAGCATCATGCTGGGAACTGAATTGATTTAATTTAGGAGAGTATTCAATGTGTACTAGATATTTGATGTGTGATATTAAATCCAGCCATTTTTAAAGGACCCCCACTGACATAGCTTGGGTTTTGCCAGTCTGTTCTGTATTGTATTGTTCTGAATTGGTTGGGTTTATGCCTTTTTAGACAGTTCATGTAGTCTGGAAATGTCTTGTCTTTCTAGTTCATACTGTATTTTGTAAAATGCCATGTTTTGAGAGCTATATAACTTATAAATACTGATAAGGTAAGAAAGAAGACACACAGGCATCCTATGAAATTTTCTGTAGATCCTTCTTGCCAAACTTGACTTACAGGGAGGGGAGACATGGTGTGCCTTGCTGCCTGCTTAGCCTTCACTTGGTAACAGCTGCCGTGGAGCTGAGGCATATTTGCCCCAGTGCCAGGCCAATCTCAATTTCCTTTGAGCGTTCCTCCTCAGCCAGTGACCTTCCTAGCAACCTGTTTGCCAAGATTATGTCATGCAGGGTAGTTTAACTGCATGGTCACCATTGTATCCACTACTGTTTGTGGATCTCTGAAAATATTCCAGCAGAATGCTTCCTTCTTCAGCCATGTACATGAACTCTGAATTTTGTCTCATTTTTATTTGTACAGTGGTCTGATACAAATAGTGTTCAGATAAATAAAACAGTGGAATTCATTAGTTATCCTGGCTGTCTCTGTTTGATTTTCTAGAACAGAATAATTTCTCTGAGAGATGCATATGTATAATCTCTCCACGAGTTTAAGGCTTTTCTTTCGGAAGGATGGAGTAACACCTTTGATTTGGAAAACAGCAATTTGGAGAAGACAGTTTTTTGGTAAACTTGTTAAACTGAGAATCAGTTCACAACCTGCTTTCCTAAGCCCCACAAATACTTCATCAACAGAGGTTCTGTAGAATCCTTGTTTACGGATTGCAGATAGTTATGAAAAAGCATAGTTGGGCCAATTTCTGTGGTGTATCCTTCCAAGATTAGACTAGATCAAGTTTCCTTTCACTGCTGTGCGGTCTTGCTGCTCAAACTTGGAAGGAGACTCCAGGGAAGGCCATGGTTAAAGGGCCTGTTAAGGGGCTGGAGGCAGCTGCAGTAGGGATGGGAAAGCTTTGGAGGCATTCCTTCTGCGTCTTTCTTTTTTTAACACCACACTGGACAGTGTTGAAAGCAAAGGCATTAGTATCCCACTATCACCAGACTAATTCTGTTGAGGAAGTGTGCAAAAAATCATATTCTTTCTGTGAAATAAATGCACTACACCTCTCCAGAAAGCAGTGAGTGCTCAGACAGTGCTCCTTGAAACTGGAAAATTGGCTACTTATGTCCTGCCAGGCTTCATAGGAATCCACCCATGTGATCAGTTCGCCAAAGCATTTAAACCCTGAAAATTATGAAGACATATTTATTGAGAATGCGTAACCAGTTAGCCAATATTCTTGGATGTAGAAAGACAACCAGCACAGAGCTAAAGAGTATTAATTTGTTCCTCTTTTTTGCTTTGTTTGGTTTAATATGGGGCAACTGCTACCTGTTTACAAATAAAATAAATGTGATAACATCTGAAAAAAGACAGTAAATTCCTTTACTTGAAAGACCCATCAGCTTTATGCAGTATGTGTGCTAATTACATTCATTCATTCAGAGTAGTTCATTAAAGTTATGTAATAACAATTAAAATGTACAGGAAAAATGAAAACCTGCCATGGTTTGCTATAGAACTGAAGCAATCTGTGCTTAAGTTTGGCATGTTATATTAAAGCAAAGAAAGTGCTTTTTTCACCTGCTACTGTGCTTTGTAGAAATTACAGTCTTCAAACTCTCCAAACTATATGGATCTATTGGTTGTTTTGTTTCAGCTTTACAGTGTAGAAGGAGATTTTGTCTAATGTCTTTTATAGTTTGTTCACGTCTCTGATTCAGGTAATTTTTGAAAGGATTAAAGAAAAACAGCCTCTGGATGACTGGTGGGAACTTTAAATAGGGTAGCCACTCTCCTCTGTCCAGTAAAGCCATTAAATGATAAACTATTGATTTTTATAATACAATTAAGTTGCCAATGATTTCTTAAGAAATCATTCTACATTTCCTGTATTATGCACTTAGCACATTGTCTGTTGTAAATCAGATGATAGTGTTCTCAGTCTGAAATGAAACCATCTTCATGCTGTTTTCAGAATAAAACCATCTCCACACTAGTCCCAGTACTGCAGAGGATTTTGCCTCTGAAATGAACCAATGGCCTTTATCAGTTTGACTGTGATATATATATGTATACAATAAAATTTTAACCACTGTAATTTGGTATTTTTGGGACATTCTTAAGGCAGATATTTTATCATACCTAAAAAGTTTTAGTAACCTGCTTAGGCAGGAATAAAAATTGCAATTTCACAAGCAGCCTCATGATTCAGGGTTAAAATGGAAAACCATCTGGACTCGCAGAGGAATTTCTTCATCCCTCCATTGCACAGTTTGTACAATGAAAGAGAATGCCATAGAGTATTTCCTCTGAAATAGCATGAAGTATTAGAAGGCAAGATATTGGTTGTGATGGGTCAAAGTGGTCTTTTCTATTCTGTCATTTCCTTTGTTCTTTTGTGCTGAGACAGGATAAACAGAGCCTTTATTTGTTCTGATTACTGTGGGGTTTTTTTTGCTTTCTTTTTTTATTTTTACTGACAAGATAGAAAAAGAAGTCAATATATAGCTTGACGTTCCTCATCCAATTTGTCAGATATTTGTTTAGTGTTTTGATACTGTTTCTTCATTTATTTATTGTTCGCGTTGTTAGGGTTTAAAGTTTCTCATATATGGACCACATATAAATGCCTCTGTTGTTAATCTCTTAAATTAATCATTTTTAATTAATGTTGGGTTTTGCAGAAATATAAGTACTTTCAAATAAAACTCTTCGCACATTTGGAATATAGCTAAACCTACAAACCCAAATACAAATTTTGAGAAATGAAGAGCATCTGCAGTTTTTAAGGATTTCCTTTGGGCTGAGGCACTGGATTCCATATCACATTCTCTATTTTGGCTTTATGAAATTGTTCTGTGAGCAAAAGTTTTCACAAAGACAGATTTCATGCAGATTTGTGCCCTAAGTTCTTCTAGTCTAACAACCTTAACTTCCTCTGTCTCTTGTAACTCCCTTAAAACAACAACCCCACTTGTCTTTCCTTTTCCTTCTATAATATTTTCACATTCCTACATCTCTTGTCACTTATCCTGTATCTTGGCTAGTTTCTGTTTTCCTAAAACTCCTCTTCCCCCAGTTCAGAGCTCCCAGATGTCCTAAGTCCTCTATGTGCTTTTTCTGCTCAGCACCCAGAAAAGAAAGGACGTGCTGTCCAGTGCAGTAGATGTGCTGAGTGGACAGCCAGTAAGTGTATATTAGCCTGGCTGCTGCCAAAGAACATGAATAGTGGCTTAATTCTTCTCACCTCTCACTAATGGCAACATTAATAACACCTGTTCTCCACCCTGCTGTTGATTTTCATAAAACTTGCAGGAACTTAATGTCTTAGGATATTCCATATGAAGTAAGGCTAAAAAATGTCACAAATTTTGAGAGGAAGATTTTGAGTACTTGTAGGGAGTACTTGACCTAATGTCTTACATTTCTGTGTAATATAGTATATTCTGGAAGTTGACTGACTATGGCCTTTTATTAATATATTTGACCTGAAATATAAATCAATATTTACTGTGTTATGACTGAGTAGCTGGTTATCCAAAACCCCAGTGTGGGTGAGATTAAAGTTTTGTTCCTCTTCCAGACACACCTAACTCTGTTTTATGTTGTAAGCAGAGTGGAAAGGACAGGGGCCATGCCTTAGATAATTTCTTACTAGATTTGTTTTAAACAAGATAAAACAAATGTTTCTATGCATTTCTAAGAAGGAGCTGACAAATTCTTTTGTCATGAAGAGAGCATGAACAAACCCAAGCCTACCAAAATGAATGTGACATGCCTTTTACAAGTCTATAAGCTTGCTTGCAGAGTCTTTGTAGTAGGCAATGTGACTTAAATACATTGGTCCCTTCCAAAGCATGAATTCTGTATGACTTTAACTGATTCCTCTTAAAGAAAAAAAGCAGCATAACTTGAATTACTCTAACTTTCATTTTAAATTAATGAACTAAGTGCTGTGGGTTACTGTGGAGGAGCAGCCACTCTCAAAGAGGATAGTTTGTGGAGAGTTTTATTTATTTACTTCTTACCAGTATGCATTGTTAAGGTGAAAGTGCACCATGCTTGTGTGTGCACTGATGATTCGGGCTTTTATAAAGTTTTAGCAGAACTCTGCTAGTATAGTTTGCATGCTTTCATCATTAAGTGTTATGAATAAAGCCAAATGCATGGTAACTGTGGACAAATAGGCTTTAGGGAATTGCTAAAACAGGAAAAGTTTTTCAGTCTCTCAACACAACTTCTGTTGTGTTACCCCTGACTTGCGTAGAAGCTTGGGATGTAGACCAGAGTGATTTTAGAGATGGCGCATTTTCACAGCTCAGGGGGCTGTGCCACAGAGCAGAAGAATTTGAGATGCCAATCACTGTATACAGTAATGCTACATTTCATTATCACCTCCTTCCTCCATATTTCCAAATTATTGCTAAGATGATACATCCCAAAGAAACAACTGTACCTAGAACAAATCAAACTGGCATAGTTCTGGAGATAACTGTTCACAGGAGTCCTGCACACCAGTGACATCATGTGATATGAAACTCGGTGTTTATTGGCTCAATTCTTCATGAATGTCATTATGAACCTGGGAGAAAAGATCACGTTTTTACCTTGTCCCTTCCCTGACTGAAGTTTTTGTTCTTGTCGGAGCTTACTGCTAAAAATGTAGTTTTCTGACTACTACAGAATATGCTGCACCTTGATACAACGTGAATCGACAGGGAAGATAAGGAGGTTCTCTGCCTCTGGGTGGCTGCTTAGATAAACAGGTTTACTCAGTTCCAAGTGATGACGGAATTTGGTTTAGCTCAGCAGTGGCAAACATTGGCACTGAGGTCACATTTGCCACTAATAGAGGTTTGGATTATGAGCAATGAAGGTGAACTGGGCTGGATAAAAAATATAGCACCTGGCATTTTCACAAACAATCTTTCAGCAACTTGTCTTTTGGCCACTGCTCAGCACTGATTTGATGGAATACATTGAGGATAAATCCATGGGGACATATTTGATAAGATAACTCATTTTCTATATAACAAAATGCAGTTGAACTCTTCTAGCTGGACTGTAGTTGTGTATGTGTTTTGGCATCTTTTAGGGAAATTAGAGATAATGCTTATCAGAAAGAAGGTTGCAAAGTGAGTAAAGAATGATGTAAAGGTCTGAGAACTACAGGAAACACTGGAAAGTGTTAGTTGAAGGGGTAGGTTGCAGTACAATTTTTAAGGACTGGTCTTCTGACTCATCTTTTCTGGTATTTTTGTTAATATCATTGTCCCCAAAAGGAGATCTGTACTCATAAAACATACAGATGACAGAACTCTGAATAGGAGCAGCCTGTCAGATGGGAAGAACTGGATGAACTTAGGGCCTGGAGCAGTTAAAATCAAATGAAATTCAGACTGTGTGGTGCAAGGTCATGCATTTGGAGACTAAGTTGCAAGGTCATGTATGGGAAATGACTGAGGAAGCAAAGGAAGTGCTGAAGCTAAAGCTGGCAAAAGGACAAATGAGTATAAAGCAATCATGAATACGATTAAATTTGGAAACTAGGAGGACATTTTTAGTTGTCAATGAAGTAAAATTCTGGAACAGCTTTCCTGTGAGAGATGTGGGGGCAAAAATAATTCTAATGCCTTTTAAGACAAAACAATGTAAAGGGGTTATTATGACATGGTGACTTGAACGAGGAGCAGACTAGACTTCAAGAGGTTCTGTCTTCTTTTTTCTTAAGAGTAAAGTTGTATATCAATTCAATTTCTTGCATATTTGTCTCTTTATTTCTTGGGGTTAAGATCTCAAGACCTTATCAGTACCTGATATTGGATAGATATGAAAAAATGGGAGAGTATTAAACCACATGTAAATCTTTTTATTAAAGATATTAGAGATAACTGGTAAATTATTTTTACCTGAAGGTAACAAGTCCTGCTTATTCCGCAAACCTTACATGTAGCTTCTACTGCTAATTCTTTATTTAATATAAGTAAAAGCAACTAAACAGCTTTCTTTGCAAAGACATCCCACCACATGCAGTGCCAAGTTTGTGGGACATCTGTTTGCTCTGAGGAGGAGTTGGATATTTGAGAGTAATTAATACATTCACAGTGTTTCTTGTAGTGTGTGCCACCATTGCAAAATGAGAGTGAAGGAACAAAAAATGCTCTGCATCTGTCAAGGCCAGCATGCCAATGTGCAGAGGTCACAGCAGGGAGAACAGGACAAGCCAGTACAAAATGCTTCTTTGCTCTTGTATCCTTTTAAAATGTTCTTTTTATGTTTCAGTCCCGTGCAAAGAGCCAGACCCTCATTTATGGCTGCATGTGAGGGTGGCATAAAGGCTGTCCTTTATGCCACAAGTACCCTGAAGCTATCCAACTTCTGCTGCAGTTCCTAGTGAAAACTTACCTCCCATGATTTGTCTGCCAGTGTCCACAGAAGCTGTGCTGACAGCTCGGGACTGCAGCGCATTCAGGGTGCACTGGAAATGTCCTGCTTCCTGGGGTAATGTAAAATCTGCAAGGAAGGCAGCTCGCCAGTGCCTGGCTAACGGGCTTTAGGGCTGCTTGAAGCCATTAGAATAGTGGATGGCAGCTGGCGTGCAAAGTGAGATCAGGCTCAATGGACGTGAGAAGGGTTTTTCTGGATGTAGCCTTAGGTGCTTAAGAGGAGAATGAGGCCTCTGGCTCCTGTGGTTTCTGTGCAAGACGCTGCAAATCCTGTCAGCGTTTTCTCCTAAGGATGAGTAGGAATGCTTTGGGGGAATACTCTGAGGGTCAGTCAACAAAGTCAATTGCCTTTCAAGCCATATTTTGAATGGTTATGTGGGCCATTGGTACTGAGCTGAAACGTGAAAGAGATCTCTGTAAAGACCTACAAAAACCAGAGGCATTTTGCACTGGCTTTTCCTCCTTTCGCTTCTGTGATGTCCATACACTGACACTCCAGCCATGATAGATGCAAGGCATTTTTGTTCCACCATTTTCAGTCTGTGGCTGTGATATCTACTACATCAGACATGGAGTACCTATTACACACTCTTTCTCAAATCCATGCAGTTCCTTCTCCAAGTAAATATGTTGTACAGATTTTGGGTATTTTTTTGTTGTTTATAAAATTATTGTTTAAATTACTGTCAATAAAGCTCATCCACAAATTTATATGCTACTTTTTTTGCTTCTGTGGTGCACGTTGTATCTTCCATGCCTTTAGTCATCCTCACATCAAGATTGTGCATCTGCCCAGAAGAAAGCAGTCTTTCAGACTGCATTTTAAAATATAATGTTGCATGTTGTGGCTGTGCCACTCTGGGTCTGATTGTTTCTGGATACAGCTTTTCCAGACTGAGCCCTGGTGGGGTTGCCACTGAGGACCTAATAGGGCCTGCAGGACAAGACATGTTCTCCTTTGCGGTTGGTCCCAAAACGCAGCTCCAATTCTGCTTCCAGCTTTCCAGCTCCTAGAGTTGTGGATGCCCCGATCATTCAGTCTCATTGTCAGAGTGAAGCACTTGCCATGAATAACAACATCTTGAGGAAGCCTTAACAATACTCTGAGGATTAGGAGAGTTATACAAATCTAAATAAATCATTAGAAAAACTTGGAGGGGATGGGAGCAAATGCCTTAAATATATGAGCTGAATATTTCACCAGAGGAAATATTTGAATATCTGGGATGAAGTTCTGTAAAACCCAAGAAGGAAAGGTTGTAATACTGAGTATTCTTAACCAACAAGTGGACTTTAGCAAGGATCCTAATTTTTGACACTTTGTCTAGAACAGTAGCATTCCTTAGATCAGCAGCCCCTAGGATATATAATCAAAGTTCTTTTCTGTTTAAAATTTCTTTTTTTTAGCTTATAATTCTTCATGATGCATAATTAAGTGTTCCTGGTATGGAACAATAATTAAAATAATGGATAATTGGATGAAAATTCTTACAACAATGTATTGTAAATGCATGGGGCTAATTCAAATAAATATGTTTGGTGTGTGGTATCGATGTTACTCAAATTTCTACCTAGCAGGTGCCCACAACACAGTAATACTCATCCTATGTGACACTAAAGAAAGCATACTTCAGTAGTTTTAGAAAGAAGCTAAGGATCTAAGCTGGCAGCAGACACAAAGTGTTCCCCCCCAGTCAACCCTTGAAATTGTCAATGTAGGCGAAGTCTGAAAAACTTCAGAAGAAGAGAGTGTAATCCCGATATTGCTGCTCCTGCTGCTGCTTTGTATCTGCCCAACAGATCACCCTTCTCCCACCGCTGCAATCTGCCCTTGGTGACCCTATCTATGATCCATCACCTCCCTAACGTGCAGAGGGAGGATCCTTTGCCCTCCGCACTCTGGTGCATGACAAAGAAGGACTCAAAGTAGATTTGAATTTGTGAGGGTCTGTCTATATTGTGTCTCACTAGCTCCTGATTTGCTCACTGTAGATTTCCCATATTCTGCTCTCAGAACACTTATAAGCTACATCATTGTTTCAATACATGCCCCTACTATTCTCCAAGAGATGGTGCAATAATTATATTCATGGTATACAGCTGTTTGTTTTCTAGAGTCTGTAACAATTCTTTTGTTTTCTATTTATTCATGATAATGATTTTGCTGGCTGTTCTCAAAAAAATTTTATAACTTATTTTCTATGTATTGTCTCAATTTTTAAATCTTACATTGCAAAGGTAACAGGTAGGTGCAGTGAAAAATTTTTACTTTTTAAAAATACATATTTCACTTTTATGGGAATGTTGACATCACTTGTTTTCCAGATGTATGCTGATGATTTGCAGATGCCTCAGTTTTCATGGCTGCTACATCTGACTGGGTATCAGTTCATGAATTATACATTTTATGTAGTGGTGATGTATTAATTTCACACTAGAATCTGTGAAGATACTATATATACAGATAAAGCATAATTCCTCACACTTCCAGAAATGAACATTAATTCTTTTCACTTCAGAAGGTATCTAAAAGGACTTGTTGCATTTCATAAGAAGAAATATAAATCTGGCACCTATTTGGAAGATGAAGACCATTAACATACCAGTAAAGTGTTACAATTTTTTTCATGATCTTATATTAATATAGAACTCTGAAATGTGAGGTGATTCTCTGCAGAAATATGGGATGTATTTACTTAAAGAAACCCTGTCCTGGAGCCATCCACTACTTCATACCCTCCTTGTAGATTGGGTTCTTCCAGGTGAAAGTAATTGCATAACTATAAAATATTCTGATATTTTATCATTTGTCTCGAGTTGAGAATGAACTGTAATTCATCTTGTTTGGTGAGAAGGATGCATTTGCATAAATATACCATTACCATTTTACTACATCACACTAGGTTTTTTTTCCTTTTTGTAAACAATGAGCTCTGAGGTAACAAAAGTGATATACATATTAAATAGCATGCCATAATAACACATGACCCATTTCTGACACTTGTATCATTCTTTATACACTAGTCATATATGCTAGTCATATAATCTGAGTGTATAAATGAGTGCTGGTCAAATGGCTTCCCCAATGTTCTGCATCTTTACATCTTAGAGATTTTGATTTCCACTTTTAGGCAGCTCTGCTCTCCAGTGTAATAAGTAGCACTGAGTTGCAACTGTTTAGCTGGTATGGCTAATCAACTATTAACAAGATTGATTTGAAGTTATTTTGGTACGTAGAAGCTTTGAGTTTGATTTATATTAATTTTGGGGATATAAAATTCCCAGTGTGTGCACTCTGAACAGCTCCCAGAAGTCTGTGAATCCTCACTTCAATTGCAAATTTTAAAATATAATTAATTTCAGTACAAATTGAAGCATCCAAATGTTAAGAATGGACATGTTGGTTTGCTCTTTAACACTTTCTAGTTTCAATAATCCAGTTAGAGATCAGAAGAGTAGCAATACCTTGTGATTTAAGTGATCAGTGACCCTCTGTGAATACCCAGTACAGGATTCCTGAAGTGGACAAGTTGCAACAATCCAGACAACCAGACAAAAGATTGATTTTTTTTTCTTTTTTTTTTTTTTTTTTTTTTTTTTTTTAGCTGGTGAATATGGGATTGGTTTGTCAAAGAGAAGAGTTCATGCTCATGGCCAAAATTATTTGTAAAAATATCTCGCTTGCAAACAGGTAAATTAATCTCTGTCCTTGCTAGTTGTGATACTCCATTGTAGAAAGCATCCATCATGTCTTTGCTACAAGTGGAAATATATGGTTTTTTGAATGGTAGACTAAGCCCATTAGACCTATATACTTTTTCTTTGGCTAATTTAACCAGCAAATTTCATTATCAAATATACTTTGCAGTAATACCTCTTAGAAACCCTTACCTCCCTGTCTCTTTTTGACACATTTATAAGTACATAAAGACCTTTCAGTTAGTCTGAATCTTTTCAGGGAAACGGAATTTATTTAATGTGACCGTTATAGAAGCACAGAGATAAGAGGGCTCTATGTATTAATCAGTTCATTGCTGCTGTTGCTTCAAAAATAACTAATCTGTCAGATGAATGTTTTCTACTCATGTAATCAAAATTTGCCTTTTTTGCTGAGAGGTACCTGTTCCTAATATAAACACAGCTATTATTTTCTACAGTACTTGACAAGGAAACCCTCTTCCTTATCATGTACTTGTGGTATATCACTTATTAGATATTTGCACTTGCCTTTTGGTTTAAAGAAACCATACTTCTTAATCTTCCTTTCTCTCAGCAAAAGCTTTAAGATAAAGGGCTGTTCTAGCTCCACCTTTTACAAAGATCCTGCAGTTTATGCAGAAAGCTATTTCA
>WEKW01005903.1:7735-26668 GCA_013389905.1 Sula dactylatra | reverse complement strand
AAGAAGAGGGAAATGAATTCCACTCTGAAAGGAGAAAATGGGAAGCCACTGTAAAATCAAGTCTGTCATTAGCAGAAGTGATGCTTAGGTGCTTGTGAGTACTTGCTTATTTCTTTTACCTATTGAATGGATCTGAGTCCTTATTTAATATCCCATAGATATCTATGGTGCATATGAGACCTTGAACATCTGGCCTCTACACACATTTCTTCAACTGCAAGGAATATTTTTAATGTAGCTCTTACATAACTTTGCATATAATTTAAAAATATATGAGTTTATGAGGCTGATGAAGAACATTCTCAATTTCATTACATTTCATTGACCATAGCTGCAATTATGCCTTTCAACCAATATTTTTGTACATGTGTTTTGTGAAGATTTGGCAGGCTCCCCACCAAAGTATGATCCTGTTTTTCTTCCTTCCTCTCATATTCTAAGGCTGAGATGAATGAAAACAAAGTATAAAGTTGAGACAAAGGGAATAACATTAATTATATTCAGACAATCTGCTAGCATTCAGGGTGAATGAGATATTTTTACAGTCAAGTTTCACCAGTATCAACGGTCCCATCAGCTTCTGTGCTTGTTCCACTGCATGGCTGAACAGCTAGGTAGGTCATTTGTCACAGAACATAAAAGAATTCGGTCCTTTTGAATTGGGGAATCCAAGCCTATGAGTCCATCAGTAATTCGTACTATAATTCCATCTTTGCATAATCAGAGAGATTAGCTGCCAGCAGTCCGTTTATGTGCAAGAGCATAGCAACATCTTGGAGTTAGTTTTCCATGTAAGCCTGTAAATTTTTATGAGTTTTATATGTTTTGATCAGAAAACACATTTTGAGGAGGAATAGATGTATTTTTTAAACTAAACACATTTCACTTTTTAGCAACACATGGATACTGGTCTGGCATTTTCACATGAGACGTAGCCAAAAGCAAACTGGGCTCTCTTTTTGTGATTGGTAGACAAGATAAAAAGCTTAAATTTAGGACCTCATTAATGCAGGTGACCACTGAATGAATTTGTCCTCTTTAATGCTTGAATCAACTCAGCTGGAAAACTGGATATTAGCAGGACCTGACTGAAAAACAGATGTTGTAGCACAGTAGATACAGTCTCCATAAACAAATCACAGCCAAAAACTATGTGAAGTTGCATGTAGTTATTGTAAAAAAGTAGAAGGACAAATACATTTGTGATATTTTTTATTGGAAAACCAAGTAAAAATTTGAAGAGGTATGTTGCTATGGTTCCAATACATATTTGCAGTGAGAGGTTAAGTAGCACGACATTGCAAATTTCTTGAGGGAAAAAAATACTTGAAATCTGAGAGACCTGACATAATAGAAAATCATTTAATAAGAAATACATTTGGCAGAAATCAGTCAAAATGACAAGGGGAAATTTCAGATACCACAGACATTTTATTGGAATTTCAAATAATTAAAGAAATTGTTTAAAATATGTCATTGTCAAATTTATAGTCTTTATAGTCTTAATGTTATTGAATCGTCACTAAACTTCACACATATTTCTTGTAATATATTTATTTCTGGAGGCAAGTACATAAGCATTTATGCTTTTCTGACAGTGATGTTGTTTCATTTGGTATAGGAAGAAACATAGGAACAACTGAAGGAGCTAGGTCTTTTCTCCCTGGAGAAGAGAAGGCTTGGGGGGGCACCTCATCACAGTATTCCAGTACTTAAGAGGTGGATACAAAGGGGTCAAAGACTCTATCTTCATGAGGAGCCACATGGAGAATATAAGGGGAAATAGGTACAAGTTGCACTGAGAGAGGTTGGTTGTTTGCACTGAGAAGTGTGTGATTCCAGAGATATAAGTACCAAATTTAGATACAAAGAAGTGATTAGAATTTTTTTGGTTGTGATGGCATGCAGTACTCACAGGTTAGTATGGATATCTCACTGAAATGAAGGAGGCAAATCTCAGTGGCTTTAATGGTGTGAGTCCAGGTGAGCACCAGAATTTACGTACAACCAAGGGAAGTGTTTCACTAAAACCCAATCACTTATGCAATTGAAACCTCTTAAAAACTCTTTGAAGAGATGAGGTATTCCTGCAGGTTTGTTTCTTTACAAGAGAAGTTTCTGCAGTGAGAAAAACCAGTCTGAGTTTTGGATAGAGAGAGAAATAAAAACATATCTTAAAATCATGAGAATTCACTGTAGAAGTTGCCAACATAAAATAGAGAAGGAAACCTCTGGTCCTCTTTCAGAAATTCAGGATTTATGTTAAACAAATAGTAGTTACTGGGGGTTTTTCCCCTGAATTTACACATACATAGTACACTTCATTTCTGCAATAAAGCATACAAAGTGATATCCAACAGTCAAATATTTCTTAACAAGGTGTATATACTGTAAGCTGTCTTGTGTTATTCTCAAAATCCTGCTTATGGGCAAAGAAGAAATGTATCTTATACTTAAAGCTAAAAAACTAATTGTTTGTGGAATTGAGACCTTAAGAATCCAAGAAAAATTTTTAGTTCAAAAGTAATTTTTAGAAAAGGAGAATGCATACTTCTATGCAGAAAAGATTTCAGTAATACTGTTGTCCAAAAAGTGGATTCGTTGCCCGGTGTGCAATGAGTCAATAATCACACACCCAGGACAGACATTGCTAATTTATTTCAGGGTTGCGCAAGCCTGGGTGCTCAGTGGTTTTCCACGAATCAAGCACACCAAAGCTGGCTAGCTCATTATATTTATATAATAAGTCCGTATATATTCTGCGTATCTAATACATATTCATTCTAATCTACATAGGTTGCATAATAGCATTAAGTCACTCCTCTTGGCTCTGCTTCAGATTCTTCTGCGCATGCCTTCCTCTCTTTCGGGGTCTTTGGTGGTCTTTACAGATGAAGTACCCTAACCCTTTTTACCCATATATGGTCACATGTTATGCAAGAACAATTTAAGGCTATTTTCTCTTGCCAACTCTCCTTAATTTTCTTCTAAAAGGAACACTTGTCCTTGATTAAATGGATAATCACTGGTGGCCAAGACATCCCATCCCTAAGCTTAGGTTAAATATTAAAGCATGAAACAGTGCTTGATCAAAAAGAAAGGAGTCTAGATTTATGCTAATTAAATGTATACAATACCTGTTCTTTCCAAGGGGGATTGTTCTCTTACAATGCAGTTAATATAGTTATACACATACTCTAGTTTCTAGTCCTTTTTCTGGTGTTATACTTACTCTCCCCCTGCTCTTCAGGGTCCTAAGGTTGATGGTTTCATTCTGCTCATAATGGGAATTGTCAGTACCTGCAATACTTCACTGGGAAGAATGTGTTCATTTTAATGGCTTCTTCTTCACTGTAGGATGCAGCTGGGATCCTTTTCATGTGTCTTCTAACACACTTTTACATCTTTTCTCTTTCTTCATCAGTCTGCAGCCAGACATCCAAATGTACTGTACATGGTGCCTTTTAGGTATGTTAGCTACTATTGTCCTCTTTGTTACCCATAGGTTTGTCCAGCTCCAGGTTTGCACTACTGTAACTGACTGTGGGTGAGTTGTGTATCGCTGTGGGTTCTGCAGTGCCAGGCTGTACCTGTGCCACATCCCTCATCATCCCATATCTTCACTTCTCTGCTCTGCATCCAGAGTTCCTACTTCTCAAGGCCTCTGCTGTCATACCAGACTCCTATTTCTCTGCAGTACATCACTGTGGTATAGTCATAAATATCTCATTCTATATAGAATAACTGCTTGTAACTGCTATCTATATAAAACTATGTTTGTACTCTACAAAGATAAACACAATACAAATTATCCATCACCACCTGCTCAGAAAAACTGCTGTCACAGCTAGACTAAATAAAACATAGCTGTAGGCAGGTCAAGGCAACTCCAGACAGAATAAGCCTGACAAGCCTCAGTTCTGAGGCTGTGCAAACTCAGTATAAAGCTTAAGACCTGTTACTAGTCATGACAATACAGTATTACAGGGCTACATTGTTACACTTATTTAGTCTTGCAGTTTAGGATGTTTTGTAATTCAAAGGATGAAGCCAAACATTCAAGCAGATGTAGGATTCTGTGACTCCAGAATAGTAATATAGTTGCATTGATTGCTTTATTATGTGCGTGTGCATATATATATATTTTTTTTTTTTTTTGCCCTATATACTACTTGCCAAGCACACTTTGAGGAATTTGACCTTGTGATTCAGACCAAGGATAAAGCAGTTGCATTTCTGCCTGAGTGGAAAGCTCCTTTAGTCATACTACTACCTCTAAGGAAAAAAAAAAAATAATTTAACAGTTTTTTCTACTTGGCTTTTTCTCAGATATTTTCTTGTGGGACCTGATAGAAAAATTCTCTTCCACAATTGTTTGTACTCTGTGTATTTTTATTTAGACAGCATATATTCTCCAATTTAAGGCTGTTTTTCATCTATATACTACACAGAGATTAAATACTGATGTGTAGATAATCAACTGTTGGTTTGAATATTGGAAGAAATTCTTTCTTGCAAAAACCCTAACAAAGATATGGCTGAATTTATCTTGGTATTACTGTGCTCTTTATACATAATTTGCAGAATAGTCAGATACCTTAAATTTATTTGAACTTCATTCTCTAAAGCTTAGTAGATCGTGACATCAGAGTGAGGACCTCTGTGATACAGTAGAACATATGTGGTGAGCTTTTGAAAGCTCTGCTATGTTTTCAGATGCATTTATAATAATTGCATTTGACTAGAGATTATAAGTCTCCGTGGGTTGTTCTTCTGAAACATTTCTAGGCAGTAACAGACATACTGCAAAAGGCACTTGAGACAGTGTTTATGTGCAGCCCTAAAGGTACTTTGATAAAGTTCAGTTTTTTTGAACAGATGGTGTAATTTGCTTCCTGCTGCTTTTAAGTGTTGTCTTCTTTATCCTGAGGTATTGTAGTGTACTCTTGTGCAAATCCTATTTGTCCATTACAACTGTTTTTGTTCCTTTATTTCAATTCTCCTCTGACTTATCTTTCACTTTTATTGTGTGGTAATTTTTTTGGGAATTACTGGCCTAACAAGCTTAATGCAGCCATGACACACATGGCCCTGGACAGCTGTAATAAGACTCCTACTTCCCTTTTACAGTTCTGAAATAACACATTAAAAAATTGCTTCTTCAAAATTACAAAAAGAATTGCTAATATAGTGTGATGATTAATTTGTTACGCCATATTCCCAGAGTGTTTCTTTGAAAAGATCATGTGAAAATAGTATATAACAAAGGCTAATTTTAAAATGTCATTTAATATAGGCATTTTTATTCTTAGAAGACATGACTTTTGTTCTCTGGAAAGCTCTCCACTGACTTCCCTGAAGAACAGAACGCTTTTCCTTAAAATCCCAAGATGTTGAGCTACAAATAGCAATTCTTGAAATCCTCCCTTTTACAGCTGTGGTGCTTTTCCAAAAAAGAGAATGTCAGAGAGAACCATGGTGCCTGTTTTAGATCTGGCCCAATGGGTGATTGGTCTCCACTGGAGACCATTACAACCAATCAGGGACACCATCTGTTAAATCTTCATATTGTCTCATGATCACGTCACTGGTGGCTTTCATAGAATCATAGAATTGCTTATGTTGGAAAAGACCTTTAAGATCATTGAGTCCAATCTTTAACATTGCCAAGTCCACCATGTCCCCAAGCACCACATCCAAACGTCTTTTGAATATATCCAGAGATGGTGACTCCACCACTTCCCTGGGCAGCCTGTTCCAATCCCTAACAACCGTTCTGGTGAAGAAATTTTCCCTAATATCTAACCTAAACCTCCCCTGGCACAACTTGAGGCCATTTCCTCTTGTCCTATTGCTTGTTACTTGGGAGAGACCGACCCCCACCTCACTACAACCTCCTTTTAGGTAGTTGTAGAGAGCGATAAGGTCTCCCCTCAGCCTCCTTTTCTCCAGGCTAAACAACTCCAGTTACCTCAGCTGCTCCTCAGAAGACTTGTGCTCTAGACCTTCCAGAGGAGGATGGTTAGGGAACCCTATGAGATGAATGAATTCTGTTATGCAAATACCTTTATTTTTCCCTCACTGTGATTACTGAACCACTACTTCCAAAACTGAAGAAGCAAAGTCAGTGGTAGCAATGCACAAGTTAAACTGTTTTACCATGCTTGCTCGCAGCAGCTATACTATACTTAAGGAAACTGAAGTTTGTGTCACATGTTGGAAGATGGTAACTTCTCATGATGTTTCTATTTTATTTGCCTTCTAGATCCCTGGCAGAGAAACTGCATGACAAAACCATAAGTTGGTTGACTGTGTGTGACTTCGGGAATATTTGCCACAGACTAAGTGTGTCTATCTACTTAAATATGTCTATATATACAGATATAGGCAGTTGTCTACTGGCTCTTCCAACAATCTGAGCTGCCCAGTCATGAGTTAACCTCAGCTCAGGAGCTATCTAACTTAATTTATGAGATGCTGTCTCTCATCTAAAGCATTACACTTTTTACCTGGCTAGAAGATGTACCAGTAATTCCCAGTATTCTTGTAAGGTAACAAAACCCTTTTAATCCCACTTTATAGATGGTGGTCTGAAGACTAGAGAAATTACTTGTTTGGAGGACACATGGAAAATCTGTGAGCTACAATACATATCTACTAATTTCCAGGCTAACACAATGGCCATTAAACAACTATTCTTCTTCTTTGCTAGAAACTGTGGTTATACAGTTACAAGCTTAGTATTAATGTCCTGTTAAATTATGTTTTTGTCTGCCATCACTGGAACAGTGCTGAAATGTGTTGGTGAATCTGACTCTTCCTTCAGGAAGGTAAAGGAGGCAAATATTTCTAATTTAAGATCTTTTAAGGAGAGTAACAGCTGTGAAAATATAGAAAATGAAGGGAGTAAAATTCCTCTACACTTCTGCAGACCTGTTTAGACCCTTTTAATATTGGTGGTGAGAGATGTAAATAGAATTAGGGTCATGAGCACCTATGATCATTAAAGACTATTCAGCAGGTCATACTGATCAAATCTAATTAGGATAATTATTAACCTCCTGCTCAAATGCTTTTTCATTATGTAAGACAATCTAGGCTTTTTCATCCTATATTACTGTTGTGGTACATAAAGCAGTTGTAAAGTTTCACCTCAGATGAGACTGTATTTTAAGGAAATATGTCAGTATGGATAACATACACTTATTTATTGACATCCTTCATGATGAAAGACAAAAATGAAATAGTGTTATTCATTTCACATATGTTATTGAACTGCTGTCAGTTGTTATTGAAATTTGGTCTTTAATAACTTGTGCTGGAAGCTGCACAGTCACCCACAACGAAATGCTCAAAACCTCCTCATTTTACTTTCAGTAATGGCTTTCCCATAGCGTAATTACTTTCATATGCTCCTGCTCCATCAAGGTTTTTTCTAAAAGAGTGGAACTTTCTTTCAGAAGTGTAGTTGTGTGGTGATCTGCAACTTTTTTTTTAAAGTGTGGCAAGCAGAACAAATATGCAGCTTTCCTACAAAAACTAGGTACTTATCTTCAAATGATAAAACAAGGAAGAGAGAAGCAGCTGAAGTTATTTCACATCATAGCACAAAATATTGATAAAAGGAATAAGTGGAAAACCAATTTAAATGCAACTGAATGTAGTTAATATGACTCCGAATAACTCACAGACGGATAAGTCAAGGGCATACTGTACTCATTATTAATACTTAAGGTCCAAGATTTGTAAGTGGTTTCACTTGGTCATCAAACAAAATGAAAAAAAAAAAAAAGAAAACAACCCCCAAGAAATTAATTTTTGTTATATCAAAATGTTCCCTCAGGAAGACCAAAGCAACATAAAAATAATATTGGAGTGTTCCAAATGTGTATCAGTTCAAACGCCATAGATTATTTTAATGAAAAACACTTAAAAATTAAATATAACTTTAATGAATAAAACTACTTATTTAATTTTTTGTGCTTCAATGGTTTGCAAAATGCAATGTTGCCCTACTTTAGAAAAGTTTATTTTTAAGCATATTGTATTAAACATAGTACCCACCTTTGAAGCACTTGGAACAAAGATAAACTAATCTCAAAGACATTGAAATGTACGGGGTTTTTAAAGTTTAATATATAAATTTTAACAAAATAAAATAAAAAATCTGAGTTACATAACAATAGCCCTTTCATACCTGCATACTAGTCATTACTGTTACATGTATATTTCTGAAGAAAATGTTTCTGGATGTTCTTCCTGGAAAAGCATGCTTGTGAAGGTGATATAGATCTCTTTCTTTTCCACCTGCTCCTCGCATTTGTGAGATAATCTCACATACAAAGGAACCCTGGTGGAGCTGGGAGAGAGGGAGTTTCATTTAACTGGCTACTCTGAATTGCTCTGTAAATCTCTCTGTTGGTGACCTTGGCAACAAGGGGCGATTTCAATCACTCGTTGAAAATGCCTATTTCTCTCTGATAATAAGAACTGCTGAGACTTAAAAAGCCAATGTTTTTATGCCTAAAATGGGGTAGAAGTATCCCTCACTGTATTAACTCATACTGTACTGCATGTTAGATATGCTTGAGTGAAATTGCTATCACCTGCCCTCTTCCCTGATTTTGCTCCCCCGGAAACATGGATGTGTTAACATGCAGAAGCTTCTGAACGGCCACTGTAGCTTGGCACATTAGAAGGAGCAGGAGCTGCAGTTGGCTCCTCTTTACTTCATTGGACTAAATTGTAAACTGCAGCAGTTTGGGAGCTTGGAGAGGATCAACATGGACAGACCAGGGTGATAAATGCTTTAGAAATTCCAGTTTCAATTGCTGCCTTATGTTAGTCAACATAGGAAGACACAGGCTTGTAATAGCTGGCACGAATACTGTCCATCCATATGATCCTTCAAATCTATGCGGATTAGTCCTGCATAAAATACAGGCTTGTTTGTTAACCTATATTTTTTACTTTTCTATTGTGAACAAAAGCATTCCTGGGCATCCAGCTGAATCCTGACAATATATTAATAGTGACTGACTAAGTTACCTGCGATCACATGAAGTAATCCTCCAAAGTATGTACAACAGTCTTGACTGCAGTTACCGCCAATATCCTCGCACGAACACTATCAGTCACTAGGCAATCCTGTGGATTACCTGGAAAGTTGATCTTTTTTCAGTGAAGAAGGAAAAAACAGATCTTGTGTTAAGCACTGAAAGATAGTCCCCTTCAAGCAGCTATGCATCAAGAGATGAACCAGAATATTCAGTCCTGCTTCCTTCTCTGTTTGAAAATATACAAGAACTGCATGAGCAGACAGACTGTACCCTTTGGAAGATGAAGTTATTTAAAGAAGGGAAGACACATCTGGGATCCAAATGGGAGACAAGTTGCACCACAAGTGGAGTGGCTGTTAGCCAGTGCTAATGAGAGAGGAGCTTTGCCATATCTTAGGAAATCCCACCCCTATATATTTCAGTGGAGAACAAAAGAGGAAGGGAAAGTTTTGTCATGGTCATATGGTTACCTCATGATAATAAAGGAGTAGCATATAATATAAGTTCACTCTTCCTTTTTATGTATTCCCTACATGACGTCATTCTTGTATACACTTTTGCATTGTACAGATAGACTTGTTTTCTTTTACTATTATTTTTATTCTTCATCTTTCATGCTATCTTATTTGGACACCTCTTTCTTCACTTGTATAAGTTCAGGTATCCCCTGTTAGTAAGATTTGCATCTGTATTAAGAACAACGATAAAGTTATCTGCTGAATCAATCATAGTATAGCTTGTCTTGGCTTTGCTGAGGGAATTAATATAAAAGTAGCAAGCGTGTACTGTTGGAGTGACTTTCCATTCAGATTTCACAGCTTAAAGGACACAGAACATGGGGTAAGCCTTTGCATGCCTGAGTTTGGTCCTAGGAGCCCTCCTGGCCACCGTGGTTATTAGTGCGGATACATGGCTTAAGTTTCCCAGAGGGAAGGATGGGGGCGGGGGGAAGGAAATTCCTTGCTCTTTCTTTTCTTTATCCTTGGTTTATCCCTGGCCTTCCATTACAGAAAAGAGTGTGGAGAAGAAAGATGGGAAAAGTGAAAAGGAGGTATACAACTGCTCTCTTTTGTTTTGTTTTTATTTTCTTCTTTTTTTTCCCCTAAGCACTGTGGTCTTGTCCAAAGATCCCAATACTCCACAACAGCTCAGCAGAGAAGAAGTAGATGGGTGGCCTGAGAGAATGGTGTGGTGAAGCTGAGGCTTCTCTAGTCCTGGTGAGAAGAGAAAAGTAATTGGGCAGCTGTCAAAGTTTCTGCCCTGGGATCTGTATTCTGGGAGACAGAAAACATGCACTGTCAAAACAATGTTGAGTACAAGGGAAGAAGTAAGAAGTGCTGAGATACCATTCACCTCACCTAACCTGAGCTGCCTAAAAGCAGGTATCTAGTCTAAACAAAAGCTTCCACAGCTGACAGAGGGAAACAAGGGTACACCCCAGGGGTTGAGTTATCCCATCCAAGGGAAACACAAAGGAATAAACTGTTCTCTGGAACTGTCTCTTTGCACTAACTAAAGAAAGAACGTAATGAGAGTATACAAAATGCCTTGCTTTTAAACAGTTAAATTTAAGTGACATGAATGTCTTTTTTAGTATTCCTTCAAATTCTCTAATTTGTTTGTCTTCGTAATTAGATATTAAAATTGAATTACTTAGTCTTTAAAAAACTACTTAATTTGCATTACAGGCTTATATCCATGTTATAATCTTGATACAGGTGGCAAGTTTGGCAAAGCAAATCTAACCCTGACTATACATGTGATAGGATACATAATTGGAAATATTCAATTGAATATTCATTTACATTTAACTGTTTGTGGTGATAAAAATCTCTCTTGATGTGATTGCAAACGTAATACCTTGAAAAGTAGGGACACCATGAGATGTAATAGCTATGGTTGTGGAAGACAACACTAAACCAGAAAGACTTTTAAATAAGCGTAGCTTTCTGCAGAGTAGGCAAAGCTATTCTGATGAATAGCCCATCGTGTTCAGGATACTCACAGAACTGACCAAGAGATTTATCTTGAAGGTGTTTAAAGGTTAACATCAGAATTGACCATAAAATTATCCAACCTGAACCTAATATACCAAATGTCCCATAAGTAGCTTTTTCCTAGCTGTTTTTCTCTAAAGCATACCCTCCTGAAAGGCACTTTTTAATGATTTGATGTCATCAAGAGATGACAAATCCACTACTTTCATTTCTCCTACTTGTTAATCACTCTTATTGTTAAAAACATTGACCTAATCTCTGTTTTCTGTGTTTGCAGCTTCAATATCCAGTTCTTGGGTCATTTTATTATTTTTTAAATACCAGTTTAAAGAGCCCTTCAGTATTTACTATTTCATTTCTCCAGAGATACTCTAATTACTATAATCAAGACATTTCTCTTTTCTTTGATCAACTGAAAAGAATGAGTTCTTTAACTTTTTCACTGTACAGAATAGTTCTTCAACTCATGAATCATTTTTAATGCTCATTTCTTCCTTGTCTTCAGACTTTGACATTTTTCTTTTTTTCCCAGATGCGCTTCTTGCCTAACTTATCAGCTGAGAGCAGAGTTTTTGATTCATTCTGTCAAATGAATGAATCTCCCCATGCATTTTCTGATGATTATTTATAAGTATTGCCATGTGAACTGCAAATCACTAAAGTATGCACAGGTAATTAATGCCCATTTCATATGAAATATGAAGAGTAAACATCATTAATTTGCTATGCATAAAATCTTCAAAAAGCACGATATGTATTTAATACTTTTTCATGCAGACAGCATTTCTCTAAGCTTCTCACATCTACATTTAGTCCTTCTACTGTCTTAAGGAATATGTCATTCAATAAGCTCAACATGACCTGGCAATGTGCGCTTGCAGCCCAGAAGGCCAACCATATCCCGGGCTGCATTAAAAGAAGCGTGGCCAGCAGCTCGAGGGAGGTGATTCTGCCCCTCTACTCCACTCTGGTGAGACCCTACCTGGAGTGCTGCATCCAGCTCTGGAGCCCTCAACATAAGAAGGACATGGACCTGTTGGAGTGGGTCCAGAGGAGGGCCACAAAAATGATCTGAGGGCTGGAGCACCTCCTGTGAAGAAAGGCTGAGAGAGTTGGGGTTGTTCATCCTGGAGGAGAGAAGGCTCCGAGGAGACCTTATTGCAGCCTTTCAGTACCTGAAGAGGGCCTACAAGAAAGATGGAGAGGGACTTTTTTTTTCTGAAGTATGGCTAGTTTTTCTAACTTCAGGGAGAGCTGAGAACACGAGTTTTGCACATTCTGAAAATTGCAGATTCTTCAAGACTCTTGGCGTCATTGTGTCTTTTCTGTCTACCATGTTGAGTAGGTATACCATATGCTTGAAATGTTTGTATTTCAAGCCTTTTTAACTTGACCTTACAAACTTTGTTGGGTGTGGTAAAGATAACACAGAAGCCTTGGACTTTGGTATCATTTCAGCTATGGAAGTAAAAGCCTGGATTAACTGTGGATCGTTAAGTTAAAAGACGGTGGAACAGGAAGATAACAACAAAGTTTAAAAAATAACTTGAAGATGGAAAGTGTTTCCTAACCAAAATGAATAAAAATTGTTTTCAGTGATAGTAGCGATATTTTGCAGGAGTCTCTGCCTTTGGCTATTTCTCAGCTACAGGCAGTAGTTCACCAGCAGTGTGGATTTAGATTCTTATGGCCATAGTATGTAAAGGTATTAGCTTAGAACTTAATTGGAACTCATTCAGAATGAAGTCCAAAAGTGAATACCACTCAGGGTTTTTCTGAGGTGTGATAATGTCAATCTAATCTCCATCACAGCTAGACCTGTTTTACCCACTCTCGGTATCTGCAGAGGGAGCAAGTACTGAGGAAATAAATAAACCGTCATATATATACCTGCATATGCTCAGTTACCATGCCTGTATTTCAGCTCATTAATGGAGTTACATAAAGAAGCTATCACTGTCATTGCTTGCCTATGGTATACTGTTCTGCTTGGCAAAAGTGGTATATGGGGATGTTTACCTTTGGAAAAAAATTACAGGATCAGATAAATATTTTCAATACATTATAAATAGCAATAAAAAGTCTTCCGCTAGATGCCCAGCTATATTTCAGTCTTTGAGTTCTGCCGCGCTTCAGAAACTATTCAACTTTTTGAATTCTAGTTTATGAAATCTGCTGAGTTCTTTCAGTGAATTACAGCCTTGTATTCATATGGTGGTCACCTCTTATTCCAAACACTGCATTCCTATATTGCAGGTTGCTAAACAAAATACTGAAATAACAAGCATAAATAAAGGCCATTTTAGTATAAAACATGAGAAAGCTATAAATATTGTTCTTCAGTTATTTACAAATAATTTTTGACTAATATATGTAACTGTATTTCTAATTCTGCAATATGCATAACAATTCTCTAAATATTGATTTCATAGCTGATCTTTTTTTTTTGCAAGCATGTGTAATTTCATCTTTTTTTCTGTTTTCAGTTTTGGTTAATGTCTGAATTTACTAACTGAACTGTGGAATTCAGTGCTGTTGACTCTGTGCCTGGAGCACAAAATAAGAGTTAGTAATGGAAGAAACTACTCTATATGAAAAAGTGGATGGGTAAGAAAATGTTTAGAATATTCATCTTTTGTTTCCAAAGTCTTTCAAAGCAGAGCAATTAGGAAAGGGCTAGGTGGCTATCTGAAGAACAGGATTTGTGAATAACCTACTTCAGACGATCTCATAAAGGTCATCAATCCAACATGTATAACAAAACCCATCATAGCTCCACAAAGAACACTCTCTACTTCACCTCGCCAACATTAACTTCACACATTTTTCTAGTGAGTTATTTATTTTTTTAGTCCTCTGAAACATCTGGTGTAAGAAGTTGTTGGAGAAAGTATCCTGGTTTTGATAGACCTTTCATCTGTTCTGCTATGACTCATTTTATGCTCCACCTGCTCTGTCATACTGAATCACATTTAGAATGTCTTTGAATTGTTGCTTAAAAAACATCCAAATGTTAAGCAAAATGTGTACAATGAAGGTTTTTTCCTCACATAAAAACAAACCTTTAAAAATGTTGTTATGTGAGATCTGGAAGCTCTTTTGTTAGAACTGAAAATGGTATATTTTTCTCTTTCTGACATATCCAATAGAGACTGTATGTTCTTCAAAGAAGATGTAGCCATCCTAGTTGATATGTGGGGACATATCAATATGCTGACTTTCTTATTCTGGAATAGGTAGAAATCAGGTGTTAAAACCAGAGAAAGAATAGAAGAATCAGAATGAGGTTTCTGTGCAATTAACTGGCAGAATGATGCTTCCATTTATTCTGAAGATTTACTAGCTCCTCAAGTTCTAAGTCAATGGATTTCTTTTCAAAGTAGACTCCTCTAAGTCAGAATAAGCATATCAGAATTCAGCTCTAAATGTTTTGATCCTTTTTACAATGGAAAAGCATTCATTATTGCAGGGTTATATTGAGTCATGCACAAGAATAAAATGTCAGATTTGTACGTGTGTATTTATAGACTTTTTTATCCAGATTGACAGTATTTTTCATGTACCCTGTCTTCTTGTAAATTCTTTCTGGTACTATTAATGTAAGTGCCTGGCATTTATTTTTGCCTCTTGCCATATCCAGTGTCATATGTCTACATTGTTCATGTTCTGAACAAAGAAGGGAAGGAATGTAAAGAATCTAAATCAAAACTGAAACAACAGACACAGAGAAGCAAAACCAAGGAAGAATCCTTTATTGTTACTTATCTTCGAGTAATAAATAATCACTTTGGGTTTTTCCCCTAATTAGCTGGGCTAAACGGCAGTACTTTTTTTGCCAATGGGTAAAAGTTTAGTCTCACTTCTCCATGAAGATGAAAAATAAAACCACTTTGCCAAGAACCAGGATTGACATCAGACTGAATAAAGGATGAGATAAATAATGTAAGCCACTTAAACTAGGAATTTTTATTAACCACATTTAAATATTTTGATTTTTCTCTCTGACTCCTGGTCTCAGAACAATATGAGAGGCTGGCTAGGAGTAAAGCTAAAGTCATCCCCCTGAAAAATAGATTGCCGTCTGTGATCATAGAATACATTAGCAAATATTCTACTAATGTGAAAGCTCACAAGTCCTTTAGTCTCCAAACTGCTACTGGTTATGTGAAAAGCAGAGTGAACTGTAGCAGTTACAGTATAAATGCTGGATAGAAGAAAACAAAAATGCAAATTGTTTTGGTAAAGGTTTGGGTTTCTTTAAGCTGACTAGTCATGAAATTCTCTTTGGTGAGGTGGTTGATTATTTTCCTGGTTTGCTCATTAGTATATGTTGACAACAGCTCAGTTTCTGACCTGCTCCTTAGTGGTTTGCCCTTTGGTTCTTACTATTAGAAGATCTGTGCCATGGATTTTCTTGCAGGTTGAGCCTTTTCTTACTTGCATCTGTAGGAACAGTAGCAGCACGTGATCCAACTTTTCCAAGACCTGGATAGCCTCATGTTCTCCTACTCTTCTGTGGAGGATGGGCATTGGTTATAATTTATTTCTCTTTTTTCTTTATGACCTGGAGAATCTAGATCTAACTCCATCTTACAATAGCTAGAGGTTACTGTAAATTCTTAACTAGAGCAAGATGTACAGTGCAGCAACTGTTTCTAACCCATCCTTTTTCCCTCTGTGGCTGTCTCTTATTTTCTGCTTCTGCCTGGAATGGGTTGACCAACCTGATCTTTTGAGCAATCCTCATTACTCAGAAAGGAAGTGAAAGAGCAGGTCCCATTACTCTGGTTGGAATATCATCTGAAAATTTGTGAGTTTATGGGGTGAGGGAGAGCAGGAAGGTCCTCCCTGGTTCTGTAGAGTTCTCTTGCTAAGTATATGGAGATGATTGTCTCAAGAAATATTCTTACAGGGTGAAATTTCATGTTCTTTTCTCATGTTATTTCCTGTTTTGTAGGTAGCATTTATATTTAAACTGGCAGACTGCTTCAGAGATTATTGCGTTGAAGTGTGGTATAATGACAATGACTCGTATGAAAGGCTGAAAGAAATGAAGCTGTCATGATTTCAGACGTTATATCCTCTCATGGATAAATAACTAGTTAAAAGGTAAGAAAGAAGGTTAAGGGAAAAAAAAATAAGCAGCTCCCCCAAATAATTTTTTCCTGGTCCTATTCAATCTATTCATAAATGATCTGGAAAAGGGAGTAAGTAGTAAAGTCATAAAAATTAACAATGATACCAAATTCTTCAGGATATATTTAGTTTTTACTAGCTGTAAATTGTCGCTGAGGCATCTACAATATTGAATGTGTGGAAGATAAAATGGCAGATGAAATTCAGTGTTGAGAACTACAAAATAATGGTGCCTTGTCAGTGACATTCCTAAACCAACTTTCTTATCTGTTGGAGCTCTCAGTGCATGAACAGGCCTTAATGGCCCTGACGAGTCCCATGTTGGACACCCCCACTCCCTACTCACAGGCCCAGGATCCCACTTCAGCTCAGGTCTAGGACTCTAGTCCTTGGCTGAGGTATGTTGTGAGTGTCTCTTGCATCCTGTGTCCTGCTACCCTAATTTACTGATTGATCTCCCTGGACTTACCTTATGGGTAACTTTGTATCCAGTCCTATCTCTGTCCCTGTTTCACGGATGGACCTCAGTTATATTACAGGTAGCCTTGCCTCTAGTCCCATCTCCAGCCCTGTAACCAGCTGAGTTGACTAGTTGCCCTGGTGGACCCTGGACATGGCTGCTTACCTCGATTGCCTGGCACTGTGGACAGCCCCAGTCACTGTCAGCAGTGCTGCCCTGCTCAGATCCTGAAGTTCTGCACCTCTCAATGAGGGCACTTCAATTAACTTAATTTCCTTTTTATGTAACTAATCATGTTATCAAAACCTTGAGGGTGGTCAGGAAAAAAAAAAAAAGAAAAAAAGGAAAAAAAGACTTTTTAGTTTTAGAATATATTTGCCCAGAGCATTTTCTTTTACATTACAGGGTACATTTGAATTACTGTTTGCAAGCTGTTTTTAATAGAGCTGTTTAAGTGTCACAAAAAGCATATTGACAATACTACTAAATCAAGTCTATAAAGACTGCAAAGTCAGAATATACACAAGCAAACTCAGAGAAAGGATGCCTGAATTATTAAAAAGAAGAAAAGCAAGAGGGAAAGTTAATTTGTATCATAACCAGGTCACTGTGCTAATCATGATTTCAGTCCCATGTAACACTACCTCTTGCTTTATTGGCCTCGTAATTGTTTCTGTTCATGCCATAGATAGAGCAATAATGCCTATCTAGAAACGTGATCAGTCTAGAAGTGATACTAACTACTTGCTGTCCACACAATTAAATAATTAAATGTAATTTCAGATACTTTAGTTTCCAGAATGGTTTAGTCAAAGGTAAGACAATATTAACTATTCTGCAAAATCAGAGGAAGGGAAAGAAATTTTCCACTTTGGAGCAATACTGGCCAAGGATGCTTTAATTGTCATCTTTACTTGCTGTATCTTTATCAACAAACCCCCACTGTTCAACCGTCAAATATATTATATTTGCTCTAAAAGTAATGGTGGCATTTCTTAATAAAAGCTCTCTGGCTTTTTACACATCCCACAAGTATGCAGCAAATTAGATATGCATACTGTTTGGTCCTGGCATAATTTGCAAGCGTTAACAGAAAAGCTGAAGGCTGTTGAGTGCTAGAATTACACAGTAAAATACAGTAGGGAACATTTATCAGTCTCGAGGTGTATATTTTATTTTCTGTTAGTGATATGAATGCAATGTTCTTGTAATTGCCATTGTGAAAGTTTTTGATGGGACAAGTAACAACAGCACCGTATTCATTTTCATTGCTGTCTATAAATATATAGCATGATTACTGGAAGCACACTGATGCAAGTGATAATGATAATTCAATTTGAAAAGCACCTTTCTCACCATGCTCTTCAGCACTACATAACTAGTTATATAATGCATTAATTATGACTTCACTGTCTCTTTGTGACAAAAGACGACACTTTGTGTGTGGTGTAATATCTTCCATAATTACATTGCCGCCCATCTAAACCTAAGGTCTAGTTTCACAAAAATGAAATTTTGGAAGTCAGTGGTGCCTGCATTCACACTGTGTTCCTAAAATATCCTTCTAAAGACAGAATAAATGCCATATTAACACTATTTAATAATTGGTACAATTGTTTTAGAATAACATTTTACATTACTGCAGAGCTGTGCAGGTGAATATTTTACTGCTCTGACATTCATCAGTGAATGAAACATCTCACTGCCTTTCTGTGTTTCATATTATCATCTTCTTCCCTCAGATGGGGAAGGTAAGATATTCAGTAATTTATCCAGGACACTGCAACAAATTCTGAGCAGAACTAGGATTACAATTAAATCTTTCCTCATACTCTGTTTTAAACATTAGGCTATGCTTTATATTCTCATTCTTCAGAACATCTATTTAGAAACTTAATCTTAAAATAAATTTATGTGCATATCATGCCCAGTGTATAACTCAATATCAAGGTTTTTTTTTAAATGATAAAAAATAATCTGAACCATGCATTGTAAACCAGAGGCACTATTCATTTCAGCAAGCTCTACTCATGAGCAAAGTATTGCTAGCACCACTGATTTCCCTATGGATTTTTCTTTCACTCCGGTTTTCCTTCTTTTTGTGTGTGTGTGTGTCTGTTAAGCTAATAAGAAATCTTTGCAAATAATAATAAAAATAAGTCTCAGATATGGTGGCAAACAGCCACCAGCAATGTTTCAGTGAAGTGATTTTGTCCTCAGAAAATGCTGTTTCCCGCAAACTAAGCCTTTTTGCTGTGATGAATTGGATTCAATGAAATAC
>WEKW01005902.1:17485-33912 GCA_013389905.1 Sula dactylatra | reverse complement strand
ATTAAATATGCATCAACTTTCATACAGGGGACTGGAATGTTTTTTTATATTCAAACATTCCTGACAAGATTTTTCACCATTTAAAGAAACTGAGTTGACACAGGATGGGAAGAAAGTTGGTTAGAGGATAGCAAAGAAAGGACAGGTCTTACTGGCCCCTTTTCAGAATAGAGATAAATCCATACTGAGGTCCTACATGGATAGTTGGTTGGACCAGGTTTATTGAACACCTTCACCAATGACCTGGAGAAGGGACTAGGCCAAGCAATCTCTAAGTTTGTACATGATATGTTTTGAGTAAAGTGTTACACCAGTGACAAGGAACTCCAGAATGACCTAAAAAATCTGAGTCAGAGTGCAAAAACATGGCAAATGAAGTTCAATGCAGATGAATATAAAGAATCTAGAGGAAAAAAAAAAAATCTAAACTATGTCTTTATCATGCTGAACACAGACCTGGAAGTCACAGCTGTGGGAAAGGTCAGTCCTTGAAATCATCAGCTTGGTGGGCAGGGGAAGTCCAAAAAGAAGGCTTCAAAATATTGGTCATCTCAAAGAAAGGAGGGGAGGGCAAAACAGAAGCTCTCATTTTCCTACTGTGTAAGACTTTGTTGGCTCAACATCTTGAGTAGTGTGGGTAGTTCTGGCCTCTCCACAGAAAGACATAATGAATTTTAGGAGAGCATAGACAATTAGGAGGCAGAGTAGCTGTATGAAAAGAGACTTGAAAGGCTTTTGATCTTCAGTTTGTAGAGGAGAGGACTGAGGGTGATAGAGCTGAGATGAATAGGAAGGTGAATAAAGTGCAAGTTGGTTAGTTACGTTTATACATAGTTAAACTTCCCCCTTCCAGATAGTCCTACATTTAGAATATATCAGAAGTATTATAAGACAGCATTTCAAAGCGTGATTTCAAACTTCGCAGATCCCTTGAAAGAGAATGGCAGCTTAAAATCCAGGGTTAAGGAGTTTCCTGATATTACTGCTTTGTTATTTTGCAGCACTTTTCTTATTTTTCAAATTTATTCTTATTTCTCAGTTGCAAAATTCTGATCTAATGTCCACTAGGTAGATTTTTGGTTCTTCATTAAGTGTTAAATGAGTAGTCAGTGTTAAAGAAAACATGGAAATCAATATAGTCCTTTATGGTCCAAAGTATCAGAATGTGAACTAATCCAGGTAATGCTGTAGTTGACACTGGACAAGGCTCAACAGCAACTCTCAGAAACTTATTGGACAGCTATGTAGAAGTCACAGCTAAGTAGAATCTCCAGATACAGTCTGGTATCTTGTAACTATATATTAACACCACCATAGGCTTCTGTGATATTCCTACACTTGGTGCTATCACTTTTCTCTGTTTTTAAACAGCTTTATAGGCATGAATACACTTATCTTTCTTTTATTTTAAGGATTCCCTGGCCGTATATTGCTCTTTTCTCCTAAAGCAACTCTTCCTATAGTTTCTGTGCATAGTACAAGAAAGGATATATTTACTTTCTATGGCAGAATATCCTTAGCACAGGTTAGTGTAAAAGAGGAGGAAAATGGAAACCAATTATGCTCGTCTCTTTGAAGTACAATGCAATAAAGGAAAAATTGTGCTATTTAAATGGACTAACTCCTGTATTAACACAGAGTCTCATTCAGGCTCTGTTTTCAAAGATGGTTTTTCCTCTTTGGTGCCCTGATACAGACATTTAGGATATACAAAACAGCAATATGAACTTTATGAAATGTCAGTAATTGCTGTGCATGCACATAAATTCGTTATTTTAAACAAAAAAAGCCTTCTTAGATTACCACACACATACAAAATAGATAAAGAGATTAGCTCACATTAAGGTCCAGTGGCTTGCAAAATTAAAACTGCTGGAGCAGAAAAAATCCCTGATCAGATATTTTAAAATCTGAATGATAAGTTCAACAATGGGCTACCAACAAATTTCAGAGGTTTGGAATAAATCCCANAAAGTAAATAACTAGCAACAGTATATGAAACAATTTATTTAACTACATTATTTTGTCCATTAAGTTAAGGCTCATAAAAACCAGACTAACTCCAAAAGTTTTCCACTGTTACCATTGTTTCAACATAATAAGCTAAATGCATGCACATGTACATGTGTATCAACAACACTTACACTATAAATGTCTATGTTGCTACTTTTCACTAATATCATGGAGCATGCACAAAGAAAGAAGGGAGCAAAAGTGCCTGCACTGAAAACATTGTGAAAAGCAAATGTTTGTGAATGGAAAAATATGAGGTTTTCAAGTACAGGAAATTCATTTGCAGCCTCAGAATTAATAAAGTTTGCGGTTTTTTTTTACAGTCCACATGTTCTTATAAATAGGACCTCCAATTATCTTACTTCATCCAAATACCTCCCTGGATTACTAGGCTGATGGTGATGTTCTTTAGCAGAATCCTGCTTTTCATTGCTTTTCATTTCATTCAGGCTTTCTTGTAACATTAGTCATGCCATTATCAAACAAATTTCTGCTTGTTATTGGTTTTCATATGGTTAGTTGTTACTAAACCATAAAATTAAGATCATATAAGAAGAGGTAGCACTGTAGGTAAAGTGGCTGTTGCTGTTGTGTGTAGAAGAGATAAACATCCTGAAAAAATGTAAGTGACCAAAGAGATGGAAATTTTTCCCATGGGAAAGTTTTCTTTGTTTTTATGATATAGATTTTTATTACACATTAATTAAAAGTCAAATTAAAAAAAAAATATACCATGCCAAGTATATTATGATCTTGAATAAAACATACTAAACTGACGTTGGAGATGACAGTGCCCTGATACATAGATAGTCCCAGATAACTAAGTTGCAAAATATTACAGTGTTTTAAAAAAATCAGCAGAATATAACTTAAATTTTAAGCAGAATTACTTGTTATTACAACAAATGACTGATTAAAAACTTAGAAAAATACAAGTTTATCTAGTCACATTGTGGGTAAGATGCCAAAAACAAGTTTACTGTGTCTATTATTTGTGTCCTCAGCACTTGAAAATGCAGTTGGCAAAACAAAGCTGTCTGAAGTCAGAGTACACAGACTTTCAAGTATTCAAATGCTATTCATCGTCCAGCTCTTCTGTGACAAACCTTCGATTTGTGTGTGTGTAGGGAGGAGTGGCTTGTCATATTTTTTTGTTTTCAGGGTTTGCTTGGGTCATTTTCTTTGCAATTCGCAGCTGGAAAATAATATTTTCACATTTAGAAACTGCGTTTTTGAAACCTTTTAGTTTTGGTCTTACCCTTGAAATAAATACTATACATGACTGATCTATACTTCATAAGAGAAATAACTCAAGCTTGATATAGATTCCAGCCAACATTTAAAAAAACCGTTGATTTATGAGGTGGATAATTCAAATGGCCTTTAAAGTGTCTGTTTTACATGAAATATTCTGAAACATACATTAACCTTTGACATGTTTTAGACTGTTGGCCAGAATCACAAGTCACCTTTGAAACAGTGGTAGGTTTTTTTCTGAACATCGTTACCTTCTCACAGCCCAAACACTACAACAATACTTTTTCCTGAATAGTGTCATATTATCTGCTTTGAAGATTTATTTGGTATTTGTTCAGATCTAATCTCTGTGTTGGATGAACTGTGTGCTCTGTATGAGCTGGAACAAAGCTGCTCAGGAAACCAACGAAAAGCTGTCATGCTAACCTGTCAGTTAGCTAACCTTTGCTGAGGAATCACTCAAAATATTACTTGTCATGAATGCTGTTTGTATGGGTCACACTGCTTGTATGGTCCAGACACCTTGAGTAATCTGAATGACCTGAGGAAGTCCTTGCAATAACGTAACTATAACTAGTGCTGCCTGTTAGAACCCTGTAGTTCATGTTTTCCAAAATGTAGGCTATCACTAGTTTGCTAACTGTGTAAAGTTTTGACAAAACGTCAGAATAAGAGGAAACAGGTTTTCATTGAGTTGTGGAGATTTTTAGTCACCTGTGGATGTGAATCTTACATCTTCTAAATGCACAAAATAATTCTTACTGCACCACCTTCTATTCTCTTTCATGTCTCCTATATATTCCTCTTCTTCTGCTGTAGAGCCCACAGTCACTTCACATACACTTGAACTTCTGCCTGGGCAAGTGCCCACAGAGGGTCACTGACTCCAGGCTGCACATGTGCCAACAGGCCATCTGCACGCACCAGTTAGGTCAGCAAGCTTATGGCTACCTATGGAGACCATTGGTAGCTCACCTGCTAATTCCTGAAAGACTTGTTCCAATTAATTATCTTTGGTTTTTCTATTACTCTATCAAGCTTGGCTAAAATTGACCAGAGTTTGTCAATGTCCAGGAGCTGACCAAGACTGATGGATGAGTAGACACTTACGCATCCACAAAAACCTTTTTTCATTAGGAAATCAGCAAAAGCAGCTGGGAATTGCAGAGTGTATCAGGCACAATTGCATGTTAGGGTATCTTTGCCAACCCTTGTAGTTTACTTTGCATCACCTGGCAGACCAGATCTTTTTTTCATTAAAAAGTTTTTTGTTCTGGCTTATGCTATAATAAAAGCATCCTTAAAAGATTCCTAGGCCTTTTTGTTTTGCTGCGCCAGCCCACTTTAAAGAAAAATTGCAGGTCAATTCACTTGACTCCTCTGACTGAGTTGGGTTAATACACCATGTTAAAAAAAATCTTGTTGTGATGAAGTTTTAAGGTCATGGTTAGGGCAAATTAAAATGCTCCACCTAATTTAAACAAAAGACAGCCTTTGAGAAAAGGGTTTGCTTGCCAATGTGATGCCAATCTACAAGAAGGGCTGGAAGGAGGATCCGGGGAACTCAGACCTGTAAGCCTGACCTCAGTACTGGGAAAGGATTACGGAGCAATACATCTTGAGTTAGCTCACTGGGCAAGTGCAGGACAACCAGGGGATCAGGCCCTGCCAGCACAGCTTCATGAAAGGCAGGTCCTACCTGACCAACCTGATCTCCTTCTATAAGAAAGTGACCCACCTAGTGGACAAGGGAAAGGTTGTGGATGTTGTCTACCTAGACTTCAGTAAAGGCTTTGACATGGTTTCCTACAACATTCTACTGAAGAAACTGGCTGCTATGGCTTGGATGGGTGTACTCTTCGCTGGGTGAAAAACTGGCTGGATGGCTGAGCCCAAAGAGTTGTGGTGAATGGAGATAAATCCAGTTGGCAGATGGTCACAAGTGGTGTTCCCCAGGGCTCAGTGTTGGGCCCAGTCTTCTTTAATATCTTTATCAATGATCTGGATGAGGGGNCTACAGGCTTGGGGAAGAGTGGCTGGAAAACTGCCTGGTGGAAAAGGACCTGAGGGTGTTGGTCAACAGCCAGCTGAACAAGAGCCAGCAGTGAGCCCAGGTGGCCAAGAAGGCCAACAGCATCCTGGCTTGTATCAGAAGTAGTATGGCCAGCAGGAGTAGGGAAGTGATCGTGCCCCTGTACTCGACACTGGTGAGGCCGCACCTCAAATATTGTGTTCAGTTTTGGGCTTCTCAGTACGAGAAGGACATTGAGTTGCTGGAGCGTGTCCAGAGAAGGACAACGAAGCTGGTGAAGGGTCTGGACAACAAGTCTTATGAGGAGAGGTTGAGGGAAGTGGGGTTGTTTAGTCTGGAGAAGAGGAGGCCGAGGGGAGACCTTATCGCTCTCTACAACTACCTGGAAGGAGGTTGTAGCGAGGTGGGTGTTGGTCTCTTCTCCCAAGTTACTAGCAATAGGATGAGAGAAAATGGCCTCAAGCTGCACCAGGGGAGGTTTAGATTGGATATTAGGAAATATTTCTTCACTGAAGGTGTGATCAGGCATTGGAACAGGCTGCCCAGAGAGGCGGTGGAGTCACCATCCCTGGAGGTGTTCCAAAAACATGTTGACATGGCAATTCAGGCCATGGTTTAGGGGACATGGTAGTGTTGTGTTGATGATCCTAGAGGTCTTTTCCAACCTTAAAGATGCTATGATTTTATAAAACTGCTAACGGAACTTTCTATTTTTATTTTGATCACAAAAAAAAATATATATATTTGTAGTATCTTGGTCTAGGTCTGTTTGACTATTTCCCTCAACGCCTCCTCTCTTAGTATCATTTAGTTAGTTTTGACCGAATTTCGCAGCATAGTATAGGTTTCACAGATCACAAATCTTTGGAAAACTGTAATGTAGATAGCAAAGTTGAAAAGAGAGACCCTGTTAGTGACCCAGCTGAAGAAAAGATTGCATCCACTGCCCAACCATCATTAAACACCAGAGAATTCACACAAAACAGATGTGCTTTCTGTGAGCAGGAAATATTTGCTAGAAATGTAGCATCTGTAACAGGAGAGTGTATCAGCTGTGACAGACAAATCCACAGGAAACTGGGTTTGTTTAGCTCTGGTACTTGGAAACTTATGTATGAGACTATCATTGAATCTGTTATATGTGAGAATGTGCATGCGAATATCCCTTCAGCTAGATGAAAGCAAGCCTTGTAACTTCCTAAACCTATAGTAGAAAAAATGCATTGAGTACTGTATATATGGCTAAAGACAGTTTTTGCTTTGCACAGCTAGCAGGCCTGTGGCTACAACACTGTTGCAAGTACGTGTGGATTCAATTGTAAATTTTTAAAAAATATATATTTTGAATTGTTTGCTAGAGATCTTATATTGTATTTCCTCTACTATTCTTTCCAAGTCCACAACAGCCATGCAACTTTATATAGCGAGATTTACTGTCTTTCAAGTCATATTACTGAACGTTCCTCATTCCAAAAAAATATTGTGCCTGCAACTGCACCATTGAAAAACTAAAAGGCTGAGAGGAGCTTCTATCTCTGTTATATTCCTCTCCATTTTAAAAATGCACAGGTAAGTAGTATCACATAATTCTTAGCCATTGATGCTGTTTAACAGAAAATTTCTCCATCTTATATCTGGCAATGGGCATCTGAGCTGGGTAGTCATGACGAGAAGTGGCTGCACCATTCTAGAATGTTTTGTAACATAAGCATTTCTTGGAGACTTTATTAGGGTCATTGTGTTACTTTGCTTATTTGCCAGTTACATGCATTTGATTTACTGCATGGTGATTACTACTCATTGCTTTCATTTTTCCTTCGGAGGAAAAAACCCCTCTCTCAGCCTATTCACCTCTTCCTTATCTTTGACATCTGTAAAGTACTTAGTCTGAGCTACCATGTGCTGTTGAACTAACAGAACAATTCGTTTAAGGATTTTTAGTATATTCCCATTTTTTACACCACCTCAGAAATAATGCAGTGCTTCAATAAGTTAATTAACTAAATCTCAGGCTCCTCAAATGCATGTCAGCTGGACCAGAAGAACTGAAAAACCATCAGTCTTTTCAAGAACTGTACTTCCTTCCCATTAAGTTTCTTCTGTGTTAGGACTCTGGCCCAACCATACTAGTTAACACCACCAAGAAGTTAGGTGAAATGGAATTAGAGAATGATCCAAATTTTATCTGTGAATATTTTAGTTTGCTTTTGTTTGATGAAAATCAACTTGAGAAGCAAACCTTTCCAAAAAAATGTCTGTAATTACTAGTTTGCAAATGAAAAACTGTCTATATGAACTAGTAGTCATTCTAACAATACATTAGCTCCACTGTGCCCATTACACTTTCTACAGTGTAGAACTGCTCAAAGTAGGGAAGCTGTATTTGGGTTAGTAACATATATCTCTTCAGTTCCTTCAGTGTATTTTAGAGAAGCAAGGTATAAACATTCAGCATGGAAAGCCTTCAGTTTGAAAAACAGAATTTATAATGGAAACAGCACTGGGGTGACCCAATGCTATTGAGCTGGGCAGTAATGAATGTTCCCTTGTGCGTTGGTGGATCCTCTTGGACAGTAGAGAAGGGTTTGGGAGCCCTTTGAACAATAACTTGTTTGAGTGCTTAGCCATATCGGTAATACCGCAATCTAATTCAGCATACTCTAATAACCATATCTGAACCCTCTAGAGGTTTATGTTTAAGAATAGATTTCTACAAAAACACCAATCTGAAAGTACATATTTTTCAGTGGTGCGAGGACTGTAAAAAATGATTTTTGTAATGAGGTAACATTTTCTTTCCCCATGTGAAACATTGGTGGAAATCACGATAAATAAATACAATGTCAGGTTAGAAAAAATGTTGTAGTTTCATGTTGTTGGTTTGCAAATTGAATTTTTACATAAAATTTACACTAAATGGAACCTCATTATACAGTGATGAGGTCCAGTATGATCCAAATCATTAAAATCACTGTACTGCTTAATGATTCACTAAGTGGTACTGCAGTGCCATAAATTTAGCACTAGTTTCATGATTCAAAA
Organism: Sula dactylatra; assembly: GCA_013389905.1. NCBI lineage: Eukaryota > Metazoa > Chordata > Aves > Suliformes > Sulidae > Sula > Sula dactylatra. The sequence goes on along the minus strand of WEKW01005902.1, from coordinate 25,568 downwards.
CACCAGACTGAGACACCAGCAAATCGTATGTGGATCATTAAATTTACAATGAATGTCAGAGATGAAATAAGGGGTAAAAAACACTTTGAGAGATAGGGATAATATGTGCTCTAAGGTGACATCCATCAAGATAAATGATCTTATACCACTTGTGCTTGGATAATAATGGGGGGTTGTTTTTTTGTTATTCTTCATTTCATAATTTTTAAAGGGGTTGGAAGTCTAAGCCCTTTAATTCTTAAAGTAGCTGTCATTTTCTGAGTACCTTGTGATCTATTTTATTTGTATTTATACAATATACATATGCTGCTACATTCTTCTCTGACCCCATTGGGCCAGATTCTCCCCTTAGCAGGATCAAAGTATGCCAGCTTTGTAAATCTTAAAATAGCGGATTACAATGGTGTAAATACTACACTATTAGTACTATCAGAATCTCAGAAAATATTTTTTGTAGCTTTATATATATATACAATAGCTTTCTATTATAATAAAAGGTCAAATAAAGGAGACATTCCTTTGTAATAACAATAATAGAATTACTCTTTTGCATTTCATTTGTATGCACATTTTAACTTACATATGTAAACATAAAAAATGCTTTTTGAAGGAGCAATATAGTCTTATTCAAGGTACAAGCATGGAATATTTCAGTTTTTCATTCTTAGGAGACTCAGTATTTCATTTTTGCTTTGATTGAATATTTCATTGTTTTAACTCTCCTCCAACAGTTATTCCCCATTATGAATCCCATATAATCAGAACAGCAGATAACATTAGCTGCATTTTTCAGAACCAACATATCCTAAGTGAAGTTTGAGGAGTAGTGCATAGATTTCAAAATAAAAATTATGCATGGATTTTCAGAAAAAAATGTCAACCACTTCAGTGTGCCTGAATGTGAGAATTTACAGTTTTATCCAGAAAGATGTAAATTTAATAGAATGAAAGATATATTCTTGAAGGCATTTATATTCTTGAAGGCATTTTACTATCTATGAGATCTAATGATAGTATATGGAGAAGTAAGAATTCTAAAATTGCTTATCTAGGCAGGAGAAAACATACAGAGGTTTTCCAAATTTTGTCCCACTGCATTATTCAAAATTCCATCTTATTTCATTGCACTGAGATGCCAAATACAGCAAAAGGCAAGACATAAATGTTGCAAAATACAACACTTCACCAACAAAACCAGAAAAGTAAAAAGTACAGAATACAAAAATATAAACCAGAATTATTATTTGAGAAGCTGTATTCTGTTTTTTTAATGTCAACCTAGTTAGCGTAAAGCATGTGAAGATATATGGGACTACTTTCCTCCTTTTCTTTCTTTGTGAAAGTAAATAAAATTAAGGTATTTGCCATGCAGTCAGAAATATAAAACAAAATATTCTTTACAAAAACTATGCAGTGACTGTGACCTTGAACCCACTTACAATCTAAATTGCTATTACGTGCAGATAGTAAAAAGAACAGTTAGGAAAATATAGGAAAAGTCCACAGTACAAGTCTTTGTCTTTTTTTCTGTCTGTTGGTAATGTGACTCCTGGTAAGTGCTATTGTCCACCTTTTTTGCTGTTCTAGCTTCATGAGCAAACTGTTTCTCTGTTGCCTGCCCGGGCCATCTATTTTTTTCTTTGAAAATGTAAGGTTTCTGCTATTCTTGCTGACTCCTCAGCTCCTTTTTTAACCCTGCTCCACTGAATTTACATCAATCCACAGGGCTAATATCAAATTCAGTCCACATTTTGCATGATGGAAACAGTGATTCATGTTATTACAATAAGGGAAGTTTAGGCTGCATATAAGAATTCCTTTTGGATCAAGTATCAAAGTGGAGGAGAAGGAAAGTTTTTTGGTTCATATAGCCTTCTTTTGCACATACAAGTGCTTAAGCAGTGGAAAAGTGTTCAAGGGCTAAGCAGGTCTTGAATTAGTTTGAAATAATATTTTACACACCTATTTTAAATCACTGGCAGCCATAAGATTTTACTAAAAAGACTCTGTTTACAAATATAGTATCTTTTGTAAGGAGCTTGCAGGCTGTTTGCACTGTGAAATTGTGTTTAAAAACAATTTATGTCAGCCAACCTGGATTTATTTTTTTTCTCCACACTAGTCTGGTAAAAGTGGAAAGTAAGATGAAAGGAAAATGAATTAATTTACTTTCAGACACAGGAAATGCTACTAAATTTGGATACATGAAAATATTGAACTTTCACTGGGGAAAAAAAGAAATGATTTGAGGCCCAAGTGATCACACAGAGGTTCCAGACAATTTGACAGGTATGAATTTATCTCACTTGTGAATGAATAACCTTTGGTAACTCACTTGAGACTTAAATATTCTGAACACATTTTCTCTGGAACACTTCAAAAGACACAGTTAATTTCTGTCTCTACCAAACAACCCCTTTTGTTACTTTCAGTTTACTGAGTTTTTTGCTTTGCAAGTTTGAAAAATTAACATAATAAAAGCCTACCGGTGAGTTTTGGTCATGTAGGAATGAAACTAGATTAACTCTTTGATTATTCTAAAGTCTGCACAATCTTTTTTTGTATCAGCTGAGAGAGGCTTCATTGATCTCCTCTAAATCTTGCTTCAGCTGTACTGGATATTCACCTCACTTTGAAAGTACAGGCGTACCTTTTCAAAGCCATGCTTAAGTATATTCCGTGAGTGACTTCAACATAAGCCATGTTTTGTGCAACTGAAAGGGAGACAATCAGTTATGGCTCAGTGGGATAAAACTATTGCCTGGGGATTTGCCTTAAGGTGCACCAAGGTGCACCTCCAAGAGATGCTGCATACCCTCAAAGGAAGCAGAGAGCTGGGGATATAAATGAGAGTGAATAGCAGGGAGTGCATCCCAGCTGACACTCAGAGCTGTGCATGTCTGGGTTGTAAAGGATCACAGCTTTCTGAGTGTGCTTTGTAGGTGGGTGAAGTCCATTGAACTTGCAGATGAAGATTACTTTGCTAATGGATTATCTCCATTCACTAGTAACTGACTATCAGCTGGCAACCGTGACGCATACAGAGGGATTCAGTTTCTCATCTCGAACACGCTCTTTGAAATTTAATGACAAAAATGTATGAAAGAACTAGGGAATTAAAGCTTGAAGAGATAAACAAAAAAGGATGATGAATATGAAAGTCACTGTTGTAGAAGTCACTTTCTAGCTCAAATGGAATCCAATACATAACATTAGTAGCAAGGCTTGCTAAAGCCTTAGGCTGCAAGCTGTGAACTTTCACCTAGATAGGCTGACTGTACACTGAACTTGTACTTAGCTACATGAAGGAAGGCCCTGAAACCGGTGCAAACCAGACAGATAAGGTAGCCACAACTATCAGCAGAAGCTGCATCCATTAAGACAAGAAAATTAATGTTCCACCTGAAGACAGAGAAAGGATCCAATAAGGAACAAGAAGACCCCAGACCCAAATACTGCTATTGGACCAAACCATCGTGTGAGGGGAGGGGAACTTAGATTGTAAGGGTATAATGGCCCAGGGATTTCTTTGTTCAGGGTCCCTCTCCGGAAGCACCCAGCTCAAGCTGTTCTTTACTGCTGTACCACTCAATAAATTCATCTGGTGTACGTTCTGTCAGAGACACTGTTTCAGGGAAAACTAGGGTCCAGCCTGAGGGGACAGAAAGTGCCCAAGAGTGAGTGTGTGTGAGGGAGGAGTTGAAAAGGGGCACCCGTTGGCTCAGTGAAGCTGCCTGCTGCGAAGAGAGTCCGGTCCTAGCAGTAAAAGTCTTGGGTGGTGTGAGTGTGACTCCCTGAATGGTGTGTGAATGCTTGGGCTGTGGCTTTAGTTTTAACAGTCACCAGTGTTTTAACTTTGATTTGTGCTTATCAAGGTTAAATGTTGCTGTGCTTATGCTAAACTTCTGATGTAATGCAAATTTCTAAATAGTCTTGTGTAATATATGGAAACAATAATGATTACAGAGTTTTCCGAAGGCTGAAAGAGTTATTTAAAATATTTTATTGCTGCATAATCTTCTGCTGACCAGGCATATAGAACTGAGAAATCACAAGATCACGGAATGGTTGAGGCTGGAGGGTACCTCTGGAGATCATCTAGTCCAACTCCCCACTCATGGCAGGGTCAGCTGAAGCAGGTTGCTCAGGGCTGTTTCCAGTCAGGTTCTCAGTATTTCCAAGGATGGAGACGCCCCAGCCTCTCTGGGCAGCCTGCTCCAGTGTTTGACATCCCTTACAGTAAAAAAGATTTTTCTTATGTTTCAGTGGAGTTTCCTGCATTTCAGTTCATGCCATTTGCCTCTTGTTCTTTCACTGGATACCACTGGGAAGAGTCTGGTTCCATCTTCTTTACTTACCCCCATCAGGTATTTCTTACACACATTGATAAGATGCCCCTGAGCCTTCTCTTTTCCAAGCTGAACAGTCCCAGCTCTCTCAGCCTCTCCTTGTATGTCAAATATGACATAGATATGAAGATACCTAACAATAGAACCCCAAGTATTCCTATGTTTAATGAAAAAGGGAAAACCTGAAAATTCCCATGTGAACTGAAGACCATTTTAAAGATTTTGAGGAAAGTATGTGATAGAAAGAGGAAATGTTCTATGATTGATAATAAACTGAGTTAAATTTAACCTTTTCAAAACTCAGAAATAATTTGACTTTGGCCTCTGCTAGAGATGGCCAGACTGTTCTCAAGAAAGATTTAGAGGGGTAGTCCTAAATTATTTTTAAAAAGTTAGAAAACAACTTCACTGTATTTCAGCCATGGAAGCCTCCCAAGCCTTTCCAAGGAAAATTGATATCACATATTTCCATTTCTGCAACCTCCTTTTCTTGACCTCTTAGGTTCTGTGGTCTGTCTTGCATCCTCACACAACAACACTAGACGCAGTATCTGCTCAGTTTCCTTGAGGGTACAGGAGAACAAGTCTCAGAGGAGTGAGTTACTGCTGCACACATGAACAAGTCACACCAGCCCACTTGCTTCATGGTCATGGTTTGTGTACAGGTCATTTCTTGCCCTAGGACATACAACTTTTTGAGGTTATTTTCTTTTTAAAGAAAAACAAGCTACTTTGCCTATGTCAGAGGGCAAGAGTTGGATGACTGACAGACACATTAGGGTTGCTGCTGTATGGTAACTCAGTAAAGTAGTATTAGGTGGGCCAGACCATGGGACTCTGAGAAGACATCCCCCAAATTCTGTAACTGATTGTGCTCAGGTCTGTCCCTAGTTACAGTGTTTTAAATCCAGTGGTTTTCATTTATATACTGAGTTCATCCTGAACAGCTAACAAGCCAAAATGCTTCTCTATAATTCTGATTCCTGTGATCCTAGGATTATCTTTTGTTCCCAGAGTTAAAAACACAGACCAGGACTCTGCTCATCTTTGGATTTTTGGATTCTAAAAATCTAAAGTTAGGTTTCTAAATGCAAGCACTGACATGTGAATTAGATATCTAAGCTTCTGTCTAGTCGATACAATTAATAGATTCTGGAGAGCTCTTAAAAACACCCCAAAGTAGCTAATGACATTTAATCAGATGTACAGCCCTCTTGCTTGTATTGACTAACATTCCTTTGACTGTAATAGGGGCTTAGACACTTAATTTACATATAGGCACTGACATTTAGATATTTAGATTAGGTTTTGCAACCTGCACTGAATACCTCTTGGGCATGTTGATTCACTGTGTTTGTTGTTGTCTACTTCACGCTTTGGAAATGCAACGGCGTGATAGGTTTCTTCCCACATGATATGACCCACCTAGAGAATATAGATACGTTTTTCCCTCCCTCTCTCCAGAATTCCTCCTTTGTCTGCATCTGAGATGTATTCTGTAGATCTGAAGGAAGGAGACTGATGTCAGTTCTTTTTTATGTACACTTATGAGACTAAGTGTAACAATTTATTCATTGTAATGGTGTCCTGATTGGGCAGCAATGGCCCAAGCAGAGAGGTTTTACTTCTGTGAGTGATATGCATCAGTGCTGATGTTCCTGTTGTCACCTGAGTGATACATCTGCTACAGGTCTGACCTTCTTCTGAAACCACATTAATGAGACAAGTATGAGCTAGGTGAATGATAATAGCTCATGCACGTGCTTCCTAGATCTGATGCTCTCTCTGCTTCATCTTTTCTTCTGTAAAGTACTAAAGCTAAAAAGAAAACGTCACTCATCTAAGCATTATAAGCTTTCCTCAAAAACAATAGTGTAATTTAAACAAGTTAAATCAAGAGAAATATATATCTTCAACCAGCGTTATGATACATTTTTTTTATTTAGAGTAGATTGTAAAGTAGTCAGATAGCATACAATATCTTAACTAGTACAAAAAATGACATATCAATCACTTTTATCATGCTCCATCTTCATATGACATTTCAGCTCTTTGTTTAGATAAGATTCATTGTACACAAGTCTGTAGAGCATTGTTTCTTTAGTCTACCCATGTCTAAAGCATTGTTATATTTAATAGGAGGATTTCTACTTACAGTATAATTACATTGTATGTATATAATTAGACTAACACTGCATTAGGCATTGATTGACAGCACAAGATGGGATGAAATATAATATGAATAGACTTCATGGTAAATATCAATGTTTGCTTTATAGCTGTAAAGAGATTTTAAAACTACCTTAGTTAAAAATGGTAATTGTGAATTATAGTAATTACAGTATTACACTACAACTGGTTCACTAGCTGGACTGCATCCACAGCAAGAATCTAGTATATCACGATACAGAATTACTTAGCTTTCACAGGATACACTTATTTATTTATTTATATGTTAAAGAGTTTTCCATACAAACACTCATTCTCCAAATGCAACACAATTTTAAAATTATATCTTACAGAAATATATATAAAAGCATTGAAAATGGAAACTCCTGTGAACTCTTTTAATGTCAAAATAATGTCTTTTAGTTACTTCCTCCTAAACCCTCACAGCTCCATGAGCAGTCTGTTTAAAAAAGCCTAGAAGAATAGGTGGTTGAAGAGGACAAGATCCAGTCTAATCAAGAGAGAAAGAAGGTCCCAGAGCAAAGTAGATCTCAAGGTATATCTGCATTTGCACTTTTAATTAAAGCAATTATAAACTTTGCCTAGAACAGAAATTTGTTCCTTGCCATGCTGAAGTCTGATCTGTAGCGTAGCATTGTATAGGTTGAGGAACAAAGTCTGTGTTACAAATATTCTATTAACTAAGAATGTTAGCTGATAACATATTAACGGTTTTAAAAAAAAATCAAATACAGATGAACTTCCATGAGAAAATGTTGCTGTTTTTAATGGCACAGTGGTGTAAGTGCAAACACTTGAGGTTAGATTTGGCACAGTGATATCAGAGACTGAGGGACAAGGGATGTCACACAGTCAGAAATGTGTCTATTTACAGTTTTATGATTCCCAGTGACCACTGTAACCTTTGTTCTGGTCATTTTATAGCTAGTGCAGCCAAGGTTCATGTGTTCTCTCAGATGTGTTACTTAATAAGTAGGCCCACCAAATTCTGCCTTTTTGGGTAGTTCTCAGTAGTGCCATATACAATGATTTAACCCAGAAATGACAAAGCCCTGGCTTATGACGGGAAGGCATTAGTCCTGAAGAACTAAATTGTGAACATCTTAAGTGAAAATGTTAAGTAAAAAAAGACGGCTTTTGGCTGAAAGTGATACCAAATAATTCTTGAAGTAGCTGGGAATCTAATGACATGCCTTGTGTTGAAAACCTTTGTCTCTATAGGATGATAGGCGATTGATTCTTTCTCACTTTTACTTTCTTTAAATATTGCTCTTAATTTCTGTCACCTCTTTTCCATGAGACCATCAATGCATAAATTGCTGTGCTCATTTTTTAACTGGACTCATAAATTAAAAAATGAAAATAGGGAGATTCATGTTGTCAATATCTTGGATATGCCATGGCATGAGCTTTTCTGGTGGTTCCCTGTGTTGGCATTGAACGAAGAAAACTGGTGCCAGTGATACTCTAAGTGAATGCACGCTCAGAGCACAGGGGCTTCAGTGCTGTCCTCATACACCCCTCAGAAAACAAAGACCTGGTGA
>WEKW01005902.1:1088-17435 GCA_013389905.1 Sula dactylatra | reverse complement strand
TTCAGCAGAAAAGGCAATTGGCCAGAAGGACACAGCATTGCCTGAAGCTTATCTATTAAGGAACAGACATTTGGATAACATAATATCTGGCATTCTAAATTATCAAACTGATTGAGTGACTTGTAGAATACAGATATCAGTGGAGTTAGTCGCTCATAAGGCTCATCATTGACTTTCCCAAATGAAAGAAATGTGCCAAAGTAATCAGAGACATAGAATGGGCTTTTACCAAATATGTACATCTACACTGTCCACATGTGAATTAATTGTCTAGATGTCCCTATACACTGTTAAGTACTATGTATTTGCAGGATGTGATTGAGCACATCCAAAATAGACATCTAAAATGAAGTGCCTGGTGCTCTCCATTGTCTGTAATTGGAATCTATTCTAAAGTTTCTTTGAGCGGAGTGATATTATCTTGTTTGTCACTGAGAGGGCATTGACAAAAATTGCCATACTTCACTGCCCCACACTTAACTCCTGTGCCTTATCATCTAGAACACGCAGATAACTGGACTGCAGGCTACATCATAATGTTATGTTTAGGATAATAGTGTCACAGGCAGGAACCCAAGTAGATGAAAACAATACATAAATTGTCATGGATTTCCCTCTACTTTGGCTATCTGTTTTCTCACCTCTGATCTTTGCTGGAAAAAATGGAATTTTTTCCCTTGCATTTAGAAATGTACTCCTATCTGCATATGCTAAATTAAAACAAATTTCTTTAAATCATCTGTTCAATTTTTTTCAAAGTTGCTTTGATTCAAATAAAGCCTTTGTTTCCACTGCTAGGTCAAATTTTTTTTATGTCTCCTCAGGAAATGTTCTTCGCTGTGAAAATTTTCTGGAACATCAGCAGATCAGGAAACATCCCCACCTTGAACTCCTCCTAAGTTCCATCTCAGATGTGCACCAGAAGAAAAAGGAACACTGTAGAAAATGTGTCCGAAGTAATTTCCAAGCTTCGAGAACAAAAATAATAGGAACTAATCTATTCTTCTGAATCAATATAAAATGTTAAAAAGTGAGAGTACATGGTAGTCACTGGGAGTTGCCAAAACTAATTTGGGATCATAAGGGATGAACCTGTGAAACTGGTTGCAAACTTGAAAGATCAAATGTTTATCTGAATTTAATCTTTTTGTGGTGCTGCATTTGGAGCTAATAATTTTCAGTATAATTATCTCATAGGAATGGTAGACACTAAGTACTACATATGAAACCTATGCATCTAGGAATAAACAAAAAAAAAGTATACTCATGTTGACCTTGTCTTTTAAAGTTAAAGCATACCTCATAGGATACTTTCACTCATTAAATAATATGCTGGCAGATGACCTTGTAAATGTTTATGCATTTCCTTCCATTTTTTCATTTTAGAGTTGTCCTGATTAAGTGCACTGGAATCACTATATATTAATGTGACAGCACAAATTACAGGTAGCTTGTAGAATAAAAAAGAAGATAAATTGGATAAATGGGTTATACTGGGATAGGTAAATTAATTAAGTTTCTAGGGAAAAACAGAGTCTCTCTAATACTTAAATATCTTGAAGGTGATTATTTGTAAATAAATAATGCATAGAGAATACTTTTAATAAATGTAGTTGGCCAGATTTACTATTCTCTCTGCCAGCAAGTATTTTGCAATAATTTCAGTAGAATGTTCCAATCTGACATCTAACCTAAATCTTCACCACTTTGCTCATCCTTCTCCAGTTTTCTGAATTCTTGCATTTGTGAGCTGATGCCTAACAGTAATGACTACTGTAGGTCCTTTTGTATTCACAAGATAATTAAATATGGAAATAGAACCTTACTCACAATAATGCCAGAATGCCTTAGTCTTGTTTTGGGATGGCTGTCCTGAAGGTAAAAGAGAAGTTTAATTTTATCAGCCTTTCAGTTCTTATGTTCTCACTTAAGATCTTTAAATGCTACAGTATTAGACCACCTCTACTTACGGTTTTGTGATGTGGACCTCTGTCCACCATGGCTGGAACTCCTGCAGTAGCCACTGCTGTCAACGCATAAGGATTTTTATTGATAAAATATATGGATCATTTTAAAAACATGACCAACAGATGGAAGGTATATTATTGTTTTCACCTCCTAGCCTACTTGTCCTATTCCAGTAGAAGGTTTTATATTGTGAGATTCATTTAGAGTATCAGACAGTCCTAACAAAATTTGGATTTACAGCTCAATTTTGCCTAATCTGGCAAGATATTAAATAACAACATTGAGGTCTGATGTAAGAAGAATACCAGAGTGCTGTAAGAGGAAGGTTCAGCCCCTAAGTGGGGCAATTAAAATATTAGGTACATAAATAATTCATGTTCTACTTAGTGTAGTTATGTCTTCTTAATTATGTTTTTACTATGAACAGTAAAAATAATAAAACTGGCTCTGTTTGGTAAGGCAGCATACAATTCTCAGTAAGTTTTAGACATTTCTACACTTGGAATATTCTGAAACGAGGACCATGTTCCTGTCATGGCAAATTAGGTCAACATGGCGAAACACAGAGTCATGGGATGATGAAACATTAAAGAGTATATTATTAACTGATGTCTTTTTCATTTTATTTTTCTGTAGTGACATTCAACAAATTGAATGTTAAATGCTGAGAGACACAAAAATGCTTTGTTAGATTATGAAAAAACAGGGAGAAAGAGTTCCCAGGAAGGGTTTTTCTGTGTTAAGTATGGTAAGAGAATTGTTAATGTCACCTAGAGCTAAACATTAACTGAATCTCCTTGCCTACTTGCAAGGGTGAATGTCACATTCCAGACATAATGAAAGCAAGAAAAGTTAACAAATTTCAGCATTTCTTCTCAGGTGCAAAACAGAAAGGACAAGATAAGTTTCTGCATATAACAACAAAAATCTAGAAGGTCATGATGAGATCTGTGTATAAATTTCTAGGGCTCCAGCCAGGGGTCTAAGAGAACAGCCTGCAAACTCGTGTTTCAGAAACACATCTATTATATTTTAGGCCAGCATTATATAGGATATATATTGTTCAGTTCATGCTGACAGGTCATAAACTATAGCTATGTACGTTGCAGTGCACTGTGAATGCTTCTTTGTTAAACACCCAGTACAATGAAGTCATTCAGAGAGTTATCACAAAATGTAAATCATGCAGTCAGAATATGTCTTGCTTTCGTGTTAATACCAACAATATTTATGATTAGTAAATTATTGACCATGTAACATCTTTTTTATTAATAAAAATAGATATACATAATTTTAATTTTGAGACAAACCTGTTCTGGGATTTGCCCACTTGGAAAGAAATGATGGAATTTGAAATAGTACATAGGTCTCCTAACTTCTGCTCTGGCTTCTCCTAATTAGATCACACGTTTGAATTATAATTTAACTGTGTGACTAATGTTATATCTGCAATACTAAACAAGCCACTAGGGGCATGGGACAAGGGACTTTGATCTGCGTCTATCTCAAGACTGTAATTGTTTACCCCTGTGTGATTCAAACCTTGAAATGTCTTGTTAAACTCCTGTGTTTATATAATACATTTGGGTACAGATCACTGGCTTTTCCTGAGAAGGTTGCTTTCGTTGTGAGTGGCAACTGTGATGAAAAAAGTACACAAAATTTTAGATCCCTATGGTGATGAATACTTCAGGGATGTTTGATTTTTAAAGAAAATATTAATTTACTATGAAATGCATAAATAACTCCTGAAGTATATTTTGAAAATTAATTTATATTGAATAACCTGGCATTAAATTGGCCAGTAAATGAAGGAGATAAAACTGAAAAGATTTGTACTTAGTGGTGAGGTCTTCTACATATGAGCATGAAGTGATCTGTAGTCCTGGTGACACATTATGTGAAGTGCGTAAGTTGTGTCTCCATGTCCAACAATCCAGCCGTATGTGCTAGATTAATTTTCTCACATTTCTCTCCTTACCCCTGTCCTTGTTCTTTTCCCCACTTCCCCTCACTAGCTCTGAGACGTTGTGGTACTGCAGCTGCTTCCTGGAAATTGTAAGCCATATTGTTCAGAAGTAACTCTTCAGGCAATGAGGATCAAAGAACCTGAAATACCTTACGTATGATGACACACCAGTTTGAGAAATAGGAAGTATGGAAACAGCAGAGTAGAAATGCACCAGTATATGCTGGGGACTGCCCATCAGGAAAGCAGCTTTGCAGAAAATGACCTGGGTCTCCTACTGACATCACACTGAACATGAAGCAGCAATGTGCCCTTGCTACACAGAAGGCAAATGGTATCCTGGATTGCATTAGGACGTTGCTGGCAGGTCAAGGGAGATGATCCTTTCCCTCTATTCAGCACTGGTGAGGTTACTCCTGGAGTACTGTGTCCAGTTCTGGCCTCTTCAGTGCAAGACACACTGGAGAGAGTCCAACAAAGGGCCATGAAGATGATGAAGGGACTGGAGCATGTCTCCAAATGAGGAAAGGTTGAGAGAGCTGGGACTGTTTAGCCTGGAGAAGACAAGGGTCAGGGGAGTCTTGTCCATGTATATACATACTGGAAGAGAGAGTGCAAAGTGGGTGGAACTGGGCTCTTTTCAGTGATACCCAGAGACCAGGACAAGAGGCAATGGATACAAAGTGAAACACAGGAAGTTCTGTTTGAACATCAGAAAACACTTTTTTACTGTGAGGGTGACAAAGCTCTGGCACAGGTTGCCCAGAGAGGCTGTGGAGTCTCCCTCTTTGAAGATATACAAAAGCTGTCTGGACATAGTCCTGGGAACTGGCTCTAGGTGGCTGTGCTTGAGCAGGTGAGTTGGACCAGGTAACTACCAGAGGTCCCTTCCAACTTCAACCATTTAGTGATTCTGTGAAAGGCTGAGGGACATGTGGCACTTGGAATTAAAATCTTTATTTGGGGACAGCAGGTTAGAGAATGGTGATGTAAGGAAAATCATGCTGGGGACCTGCTTTAGGGAATGAATTTGGCGGATGTTGGCTATACAAAACTTCGCAGTGCAGTTCAGAAAAGAGTTTGATGACGTCTGCTGTGCTTAGATTGATCTTTTGTGTGATGAGGAATATAATTATTTCAGGCAGGGGAAGCAACAGATTCCTGATTTCATACATGGTGGAAGGGAGATTTAACTTAGGAACCCTTGTGTAAAAGAGCCATCACCCTTACTGCCTTCTCCTGAAGTGTTTCTTCTGCCTCATCCCCTCATACAGAAGTATCTCTACCTCCTGGACATATGATTCTGCAGTACAGAAGTCATCTTCAGTGCTTTATAATTGCAGAGTAAGCTGCTAAACCATGGCCAGAAATATAATTCAATATGTATTTCCTCCTTAGCAATAGCTAAAGCTTTATAGTGGCTAGAATAAAGAAGCTTCCTACAGAACTTGCTGGCTGCTGTGAGGCAGCTATGTGCTCACACTGATTTATACTGTTATTCCCACGGAGTCTTGGCCATCTAATCCAGGACCTTGATAGCAGAAAGGAAGTCAAGCAGCTTAAAAGTTTAGGCATTACAAATCCCAGCACAGAAGCACCCAATTCATTTCATATATCTTGCCCTTAGTGTCTAAAATATACATTTTATCAGCAGCTTGTAGGGCATGCAGTCAGACAATTTCCATTATGGTCAGTGAAATAGCATGGTTAAAATCCTGTGCAATGCTTTATAAATTTAAATCTAAGCATAAATGTTCTGTAACAAGATTATTGTATCTGATCTGATGGTTGGGGAAAGCTCACTCATTTTGTATTGTCAGCACTTGGAGCAGTCATTGATGTATTAAGCTCTTACATAAGTCATGGCATCTTACTTGAACCAACATGCAGTCGCAGGGGATTTCAGTTGAAAGAGTAGATGCAAGATACACATTTATAACAGTGAGGACAATCAGCTTTGCAATGGATTAGTGAAGAATATGGTAAATTCTCCATCATTTGGAGTCGTTTTATTGGTCAGATGTCTTTCTAAAAGAAACAACCTATTTCAATAACATTTTATTAGGTTACATGCACAAATAACGAGAAGAAATCTACATTTTTCTTGCAGAAAATTGGTTCAGATTAGCACAGTTTCCACTTCTGTTTTTATCTATTTATGCTAAGTAAGGTTATAAGAAGAAAAAGTAATTGAGACAGTGGTACATGCTACCAGATTGTTTCTCTCAAAACCATTAAAACAGGAAGTCAGCTGTGAAAGTATTGTCCTGAAATTGCTGCTTTAACAATGGTACCTCCTACAGAAAATCCGCTTTAAATCTAGGCTAAATTCTGAAAGGCCTCACTCCATGGATGTACTCACAACTTTTTACTTATGGAAAAATTTGTTCATATATTTTAAAAACATTGTCATCTCTGCATGCATGTGATGGATCTAGCACTTACCGACACACAGGATAGAATTTTCTGAAGCAAATCCCTTTTGTCAAAATGGGCTTTGCAAGCATAAACTCTATTACTTACATGTGTGAATACTTATGCCTACATACTTGAAAGCCCCTTTCAAAATTTAGTCTATTAAATAAACGCACAAATTAGCAAGACTGGTATAGTTCTCCAGCTGAAAGCTTTCCTTAAAAATAAATGTGATATTTTACTAGAAGTAAATGGAAACACTTAAAGGAGTGGGTTGATAAACAGTATTGAGTTGGGGTAGATTTGTAGCAACTGATGTTTTGACAAAATTGGAGATGCTGAAGCAAGCATTTTAGCTTGACTTAGCTAAAATAATAAATTGCAGTAGCCCAACCTAGACATTGCAAAGGCATGAATCAACTTCTCCATCTTCTTCAAGCAAAGATCTCAGGCTTGTACGGTACCTGTGATGGTGAAAAGGGGTTTGAATATTACATGAAGATGGCTGTCAAAAGGTAGCTCTTAATTCAATATCACATCAAGGGTTTTTATGCTGACAGAGGGAATATGAGATTGCTGGTCCCAGAAAAATATCATAGAGAAATAACTCTACTCTTTGTGTTCTTTGCAACAATTATCAAAATGCTGACTTCATTTGTATTTTGATTTGTGAAAAAATGATACTGGAAATACCTGTGATTTTTGAAGCAAAATATTCATATGTGTACCAATTTAGATGTAGAAGTCATGCCTACACCCAACTTTTTAAATTAAATTTTTATTTATAAAAGACTGAAGAATCTGCCTGTTAAGAACTTTACTGCAAAATTAAAATTTTAAATATTGAAGTCCACTGTTGCTTCTAATGCTATACTGTAGTTGCAAAAAAGACACATCATTCTTTTTTTTTGTTTTGTTCATTTTAGATAGGATTCATGACTTCTGTTAAATGTACTGAAAATGAACAGATGTACAGGGCCTGGCTATATTAGCTACTGCTAGTTTCAACAGCCCAGGATAAGAAAACTTCATATTTGGGCAGGCATAAAACTTGGATGGATGACCTTAGATATTAGAGAAGGTGTAGTAAAGACCTTAATCCGCCACAGCTAGGAAAGGTTTAGTACTGTGACAGCTTTTAGATCTCGTGTTTGCTGTTTTCAAGCCAATATGCACATTAAAACCTACCTGAAAATTTCCACTACTTTCAGTAAAATTTGTTCTTGCCCTGTTCTTCAGCTACCTTGTGCTGATTCTGTCCTTAAGATTGCATCCCAATGAATCTACAACCCTTCCTGGGGCAGAGCACTCATTTCTCCACTGTCTTTCCTTCTTGTTGCTATACGTAAGTTAAGTCACAAATGCATGATGTCTGGGATATTGTAGACTGCCAGAAGATTGCCTGGTAACAGTTCTAGTGAAAAATATTGCATAGGGGAAAATGGTTGGGTGTTTTGGGTTTTTGTTTATCTTTTTGTTTGTTTTAAGACAGAGAAAAGAAGACTACTGAGTGGTTATGTCTATCATAATAATTTGCCAATATAGAAGATTACTGTAAAGAGGACCAGGTCTCCTTGTTCATTGACCAGGTGAAGATGGGTATCAGGAAAAAGCTTTTCAGCCATAAGGACAGTGAAACTATGTGGAACAGATTACATACAGGTGCTCTGGAATCCCCTTACCTGCGTATTTTCAAGAATAAATTAAACAAACTTCTGTTAAGTATGGTTTTGACCTTGTCTCAGAGGAAAAGAAAGGACTAGATGAATTCTGGACTCCTTCCTGTCCTGTATTTAATGTCATTTTCCAATTCAGGCTAAGTGTCTTTTGTTAGCATGACTAGTTACAAAGCCTGTGCTTTGTAGCATTTGGTATTTGTTAATAACGTTATTTAGGGAGCTATTGCCAAAATCCTTTCAGAAGAAACTCATGTAATGGACGTCAACTTTATTCCCTTACTGTTTGGTGCATAGTAAGAGCTCTGAAAATAATGGGTAAGATTTAATAACGGCTCTATTTAAGTTCACTGACCATGTAATTTCACCTGGGTTATCATGTATAGAGACCAGGCCACTCAATGAGACACAGTATTCCTTTCTCATTTTTGCTATGACTTGGTGCTGTTTCATACCTTTGGGGGTCAGTGAAGAGAATGAGTACCCACAAGTTTTATAACACAGAATAGAGAACAGCTGAATTTGGAAGGCACCCCTGGAGAACACCTAGTCCAACTCTCTTAGTCAAGCAGGGTCAGCTAAAGCAGGGTGTCCAGGACTGTGTATAGGCAGACTTTCAGTATCTCCAAGGTTGGAAACTCCACAGCTTCTCTTGGCAACCTATTCCAGTGTTTGACTATCCCCACAGTAAAAATGTTTTTCTTGTTTGAGTGGAATTTCCTATGTTTCAGTTTGTGCCCATCGTCTCCTATCCTTTCACTGGAGACCACTGCAAAAAGACTTCCCCCATCCTCTTTACTTGCCCCCACCAAGTATTTATTATACACACTGAGAAGATCCCCCTGAGCCTTCTCTTCTGCAGGCTGAACAGTCCCAGCTCTCTCAGGATCTCCATTGTGTGTCAGATTCTCCAATCCCTTAATCTTCTTTGAAGCCCTTGTAGGACTTGCTCCAGTAAGTCCATGTCAGTCTTATACTGGAGAGCCAAGAACTGGACCCAGCACTCCAGATGTTTCTCACCAGGGCTGGACTGAAGGAAATAAACACCTGTCTTAACCTGCTGACACCACTTTTCCTAATGCAGCCCCAGGATGTTCTTGGTCTCTGCTGTGAGGACATATTGCTGACTAATAGTCAACTTGTGTTCAGCAGGACCTCCAGACCCTTCTCTGCCAAGCTGCATTCCAACTGGTAGCCAGTTGGTACTGATGTATGGTGTTATTCCTCTGCAATGCAAGATTTTGCATTTCCCTTTGTTGAACTTCTTGAGATTCCTGTTAGCAAAGTTTATTATGTTTTAATAATGATTAAACTTATGTACCTAATCCAGCTGTTGATATGTCACATTTTATTTGTATAGTGATGACTGTTGTATCAGTCAGCACACAGTAAATATCACTTTAATTTTGCCATGTATTTTCCTTATATAGTTAGGTAATTAAAAAAAAATCAGTAAAGCTGGGATACTTCTCATTTAACAATTTCCAGTTAGCTATACAGTCCAATTTCCAAGCTTAATTATAAACTTAGGTAAGACTACTTTAGGAGGGATTAGGGGAAAGGAAGGTCTCCAAAGCAGGTTTCATTCCATCCTTAGAAATACACCTAAAACACATGTTGAATCACCATCCGGAAAACCTATTGCTCTTGACTGACTGCACATAGAACCAGCATGAGCAGTTTGGATTTTTCCAATAGAGATAGATTAGAAACAGTCACCCTAAATAAGGGGCTCTGGGGATATATTGTCATTCTTACCTAACAAAGATGAAAAGTATATGAATTTACCCATCAGATAACAGCCCTGTATACAACACCAAGTCTTTTCCACCCCTCACACCATAAAGTGCTTCAAGAGTAATAATGAGAACAAATGTTTCAAAAAACATCACAGACAAGCAATCAGGCCCAGTCAGCACAGCTTCATGAAAGGCAGGTCCTGCCTGACCAACTGATCTCCTTCTATGACAAAGTGACCCACCTAGTGGACAAGGGAAAGGTTGTGGATGTTGTCTACCTAGACTTCAGTAAAGGCTTTGACATGGTTTCCTACAACATTCTACTGAAGAAACTGGCTGCTATGGCTTGGATGGGTGTACTTTTCGCTGGGTGAAAAACTGGCTGGATGGCCGAGCCCAAAGAGTTGTGGTGAATGGAGATAAATCCAGTTGGCGGATGGTCACAAGTGGTGTTCCCCAGGGCTCAGTGTTGGGCCCAGTCTTCTTTAATATCTTTATCAATGAACTGGATGAGGGGATCGAGTGCACCCTCAATAAGTTTGCAGATGACACCAAGTTGGGCAGGAGTGTCGATCTGCTTGAGGGTAGAAAGGCTCTGCAGAGGGACCTGGACAGGCAGGATCGATGGGCTGAGGTTAACTGTATGAGGTTCAACAAGGCCAAGTGCCAGATCTTGCACATGGGTTCCAACAATCCCATGCAAATCTACAGGCTTGGGGAAGAGTGGCTGGAAAACTGCCTGGTGGAAAAGGACCTGAGGGTGTTGGTCAACAGCCAGCTGAACAAGAGCCAGCAGTGAGCCCAGGTGGCCAAGAAGGCCAACAGCATCCTGGCTTGTATCAGAAGTAGTATGGCCAGCAGGAGTAGGGAAGTGATCGTGCGCCTGTACTCGACACTGGTGAGGCCGCACCTCAAATACTGTGTTCAGTTTTGGGCTCCTCAGTATAAGAAGGACATTGAGTTGCTGGAGCGTGTCCAGAGAAGGGCAACGAAGCTGGTGAAGGGTCTGGACAACAAGTCTTATGAGGAGAGGTTGAGGGAAGTGGGGTTGTTTAGTCTGGAGAAGAGGAGGCTGAGGGGAGACCTTATCGCTCTCTACAACTACCTGGAAGGAGGTTGTAGCGAGGTGGGTGTTGGTCTCTTCTCCCAAGTTACTAGCAACTGGATGAGAGGAAATGGGCTCAGCTTGCATCAGAGGAGGGCTAGATTGGATATTGGGAAAAATTTCTTCACAGAAAGGGTTATCAAACATTGGAACAGGCTGCCCAGGAAAGTGGTTGAGTCATCATCCTTGGAGGTACTTAAAAGACATGTAGATGTGGTGCTTAGGGACATGGTTTAGTGGACTTGGCAGTGTTAGGTTTGCAGTTCAACTTGATATTAAAGGCCTTTTCCAAACTAAATGATTCTATGATTCCACGAAAAATTTATTTTACAAGTATTGATGAAGCGTCCCTGGATTTTAAATGCTTGGAATTATGCAGCATCGCCTTTCACTAAGTTTTAAATGCTCCAAAGCAAAATTTCATTATTTTGTCTGGCCTTACAGACTAAAATATACTCTCTTCAAGTTATCATTGAAATTATCGTCCATACTGGTTTCCAAAGATTGATCCATTTCTGCCCTACAAGAAGGTAATAAAGAATCAAGTTACATCTGTTTTGATTTCCCGGTGATGAAACAGCCAATTGCCCCATGTCAGAAAAGATGTACTGTAGGTATTCTTCTGGGATTTTACCTGGCTTTTGCCAGTCAATAAAGACATAAGATCTAATATTTCATTTATAAAGCATGAATTCCATTGGGGTAGAAGCATCAGGAATGATAATAGGTTTTTACTGTTATATACAGAATATTTTAGCAAAATTGTTTTTGCTATCTACCATTAAGAAAACAAAGAATACCATCCTTTATGATTTTTGGACTGGTATACTTATTTTACAATGCACAAGACAGTTTTGTTCAGTGTATTGTTTACAAATGCTGAACTAAATTTATCAGGGAAGAGTTAATTAAAATTACTGAGAAGAAGCCTCACAAGCAAGATGAATTATACTCCGGTTTGCAGTAGGGGAATTTTTGGAGGTACCTATTGCCATTTGTAACAAATTTCTCAAGGTACAATTTTTACTCTTCAATTATTTATCTTCCGTGAATACTTCAGCATTTGATTTGACTTGGCTTTTTCTTTGTATTCATCTGTTGCCTTAGTTGTCTCAGTCTTTTAGATTTGGCTGCAGCATTCCTCATCCAAATCATGCTTTGATCAGAGGTAGTTCCATTTAGCATTTGGATGGAAATGATAAGAAATTACTTCCTCTGCTTGGAAAGATAGTACAGCAACTTTCCTGGAAAGAATACTTTTGTCTGCAGACAGTGTTCATTGTTTGCTCCAAAATTCACATCAGAAGGGTTAAAATGATATGAATCCTAACAGCAACACATGCTTTAACTGCATCATTAACGGGTTCAGTTTATCCACTCCCTCTACACCTGCTGCTCAACCTGGTGTTTCCTGTGCCCCTTACATTTCTCTCTAAACTTCTAACTCTCTCTTATCTTAGTACCCCGAGTGTCCCCATGCCAACAGGATATCTCCCAGATATCCCTGCCTTCTTTCACTTCAATGCTTGTCACCTTCTCTCTTGCAATACCCCAGAGACACTATTCTACTTTCTCCAGGTCCCTCTCTGGTCTGCAGACTGGGTAGGAATGTGCTCTTTTGCCAGATGATCTGATGTTGATTGATAGGGCGATGCATCTAGCCTGTTCCTCTGCCTGTCTCTCGGCTCCTGGATGCCAGGTGGACCAAAAACTCTGCTATGCCCCTTGGCAGGCCAGAAAAAATGTCTATTGATGCATAGCAGTGTCTCAACCTGCTACAGAAATGTGCTGCTGTGCATGCCGAAGTCTTGATCCCATGCTCATCCTGGCATTTTTTGTCTCTGAGAGAACAATGAATCCCCTTTCTATGTTCCTAGGGACCAAGAAGCAGAAAGGTGTTGGCATGTTTCAGTCAGAATACAGCCTAGGGTACTTGCTTCTGAATTTCATTGTTTTAATATAGTCCATATCACTCACAGGTTGTATATAAAAGTCTTGGCTCTAGCTGACAGGAATCAGGTAGGTTAATTAATTAAACATTTTCATACTGGGGGTTACAAGACCTTTCAGGTCCACAGAGAACATACAAATGATACCGTCGTCTGGCATAATACATCATGCTTCTTTGCCTCCGTGACTAACTTTATGCATGGCCTTAGTCTAGATTTTTAATATTTCTGGAGGTTATTGCTGATCAATGTTCATGAGATACTTTGACAATTTTTATCTAGGCCTTTGAAAAACAATTTGTAATTTTTACATAACTTCATCTCTGACCTACCCTCCATATCTTTACCCAAGGCATGAAGAGCTATCACCATACAACTAAGATCAGTTTAGAATAAATCCCCTAGTAGTTAAGAAGAAAATCCCTTCTTAGTGCTCTTCTGTATTCAGCATTTCCTCTTTGCAATCTTTTTTTTAATAAAAACAGATGATGTCTAAATAGATGAAACAAATATAATCTACACCTAAATGATATTCAACATTACGCCAGCTCAGAGCACCATTCCTATTAGCTATTTTCAAGGAGGTTTGAAGTGACAAGTTTAAAAAATTGCCAAGAAAAATGCTCCAGAAATTCAGATGTGAGTGACGAGCTCTGAACTAGCACACTGGCATTGCAAATCTCTGCACCTCATGTGTTCCTTCGTGCTCAATGTGACATCACACTCACTGAGAAATAAACTCTTCTTCTTCTTTCAAATTCTGACACAATCGCAGTGCTGGGGTTGGAAGGTGAAGCTTTTGAACCGTAATTTACCATTGTGCCAATTCTGTGCTCTAAATTAAGGGTTGCAGTGACAGTAACTATCAAGAAAATTAGGATGCTAGAATGGGAAGTCTATTATGGCAGAGTATTAAAATTTCTCACTATAAGTATTCAGCATTAATAGATAAGTTCCTCGCATCAGAGTGGATGCAGAAAGGGAAGGAGCTTGTTACAACATGAATTAATCTTTATGCTGCAGTGGACAAAGGTAGTGTTATATTATGAATTTGGGTCAAAATTTTCAAATCAATTTTCTCTCAGGTTCATAGTTACGTACTATAGATTCACAGATGATGTGTGTTATATATTATGACTTCTTTGAATCACATATTATCAGGGTAATGAAGGGGCTTTGGTTTTCATTTTAGCCAAATTCAGCCTTGTTTCTCCAAAAGGGATTTTTTTCTTTACATATCACACAAAGCAACAATTGCTCTGAAACAATGAGATGTTGTACTTATATCTGTATGTCTCTTATATGTCTGTCAGTTGGTTGCTTTTGCAATGCTGCCTCAGGTGGGACTCCTCTGAAGAGGAAGGACTTCTCTCGGAGTAGGTCCAAGCACCAATTTTCCCTGGAAGCCAAAATGAGGGAATGTAAGACAGGTATTTGTTAAGTGTAAAGTAAATTTTAATTTCAGACATATTTCCTTTAATGAAGCATTATAGTTCTGTTATTGAAATATATTACATTAGCATAAAGAAACACTTTTAAATGAGGCAATCGGTATTAGCAATCACATCTATTCTCCATAATAGGTTATGTACATAGTGTGGACAACAGAGGCAAAAAGTAGTTGTGAAAAAATATTATTTTGCTACACTGCTAAATTTCTCTTTTTGTACTTCCAGACCATTAAGGCTGTCTTTGAGCTTAGTATCATTGAATAAAACCATCGCAAGTTGCCTCTGCTGGCAGTCAAGTGATTTCCTTGTTTTTGAATTTCTGTACTGCATACTGCAACAGAATTTCTGGGCTGGCTGAATTTTCATGTGTGGATCCTCCCAGACAGATAGGGCTCCAACCTCAGTAGACAAACCTGTGAAGATTTTTCTTGCCCGCATTCATATGTTTCCTGCTTTGAAAAGATGGACATTATTTTTAGCAGCACCAAGAGGGGAAGGTGCATTCTCTCATAAATAGATGTTTTTCAACATATATTGAATCATGAGACCCATATCCATGCTCCCAATATTTTTTTTTATTTTTATTTCTGAGCTTCTGTAGCTCAGAAGCAGATTGTGAGCTTCTGTAAATAGTCAGACACATAAAATCTAGTCTTTGAAGCCTAAGCAGCTCTCTCGTTTTCTCTTTTTAACCAGTTAAGATAAACACTTACTTCCAGACAATGCTGTTTTAGCCATAGGAAAGGAAGGATGGAAACTACTCTAGTAAGAAACTGAAGTGAGATCTTACAGTGACTAGCTGAGATGGTTTCAACAATAGTCCTTGCAGGAACTGTGCAGATGGAGTTTTGCAATTTCACATCCTTTCCTGTTGCTCACAACTGTGAATAACATCTTAGTTTTAAGGATTTCATAAAAATCAAACAGGATTTCCTTTTACTGCAAGTAAAAGCTGTTTTTTATTCTCCCTGCCCAATTTTTGGGCACTTTCTTTTCTGTAAGATCAATAGCAATATGTGGCCTCTCCCCTTTGTAACTGATATACCTCACCATTTGACTCATTTTTTCATTACTAAAATCACTGCTAATGCAATTTCACTAGTTTCAGAAATGTTAACATATTCCCAAAGCTGTCAATAGCAAGAGGAATATAAACTCTATAATTAGAGTTTAGTTTTGCATTATCTGTTGTATCTTTTCCTTCTGGTCCTTGTTTTGCATCTTTATTAAAGCTGAACATGTCCCATCACTTAACAATATACAAGATACTTATCAGAATAATAAATTGTTCTACACCCAACATAGTTTGTACTGTAGTTTGTACTGCAGCTTTAGTTTGTACTTCTGCTGTAACAATTACTTATTTTATGTTTTGCCATAACAGTGTTATACTGCTCCTATACACACCATAATTGTAAAACATACTGTGCTTCTGCATTCGTTTAAAGAGCAACTACTTGATAAGTACAAAGTAATTAAGCAATAAGACAAGACAGGCAGTGCATTTCTGGGGAATTATTGCACTTCTCAGATGTCTTGAAAGATAGGAGGCTAAAGGTTGAGTGACTTCAGCCACCTGAGAAGTGGAATAATCCCCCAGAAATGCATTGCTTACCACAGCTTATTGCTATTATGAAATGGAAATTATGAAACCCAAATAGGAGGAAAAGATTAGATCTGTTCATTTATGGAGGATTACTTATACAGGTATGACATCACTGTCAGCTCTATATGTGTCCAGAGAGTTCTTAAAGACATTTCAGAATTAGCACGTGAACAACAGAACTCATCCGAAACTGCTGTTTCAGCACTCCTCATTACCAACTTTACCTAGACCAGCCCCCCAACATTTCCCTACAAAATCATATTTGCATTCTCGGTGCAGACTTTGTCTCTGATACTAATCACACAACCTCAGGGGGTGTGGTTATTCCGAAATAATCATACCCCCTGGAGGATTAGAGGCATTTGGTTGCTTCCTTGCCTTGTAACACCCCAAGGTCATTATCTCATGATAATTACATCTCCTGGAGTTGCCTTATTGCTTAAATGTAACACTAAATTTTAATTACAAT
>WEKW01005901.1:23455-45726 GCA_013389905.1 Sula dactylatra | reverse complement strand
TTCCCTGCTTTTGGGAAGACTGCTTTAATTCCAAAGGTTTTTACAAAATAAGGTCCCTAAGGCTACTTCTCTTGTTTAAAAACAGAGTGAGCCTTGCTCAGTTAGGTGCCTACCCACCTTGGCTTCCAAGTGATCCAAGAGCTTAAAGTTCAAGCCCTGAGTCAGTCATCAAAGCTGGTGGGGGATTCTGGAGTTCTTAGTTATCACTATATTTTGTNTGTGCCTATTTGTGGTACTGTGAATTGTCTAATTCTGACACACTGTGAAACCACTTAACCTCCATCAGCTCATAATGAACCCAAATGAAAGCAGAATCCATTCAGGTCAACAATGTTAAATTATATATTAGTGCCATCTCAAGACTGAAATCTAAAGTCGCAGTATTAGGTATGCTCAAGTTATATGGATGGAGGTACAAGCAAAATTCCCTAGGATGGTGAAGGATTTCCTCTCTTGAAATACAACTCCAGTGGAAACAGTGCCATGGTCAAAGTCCTTGAAAGGCTGGAACTGTCACATAACACATAGAGAAATATCACTAACACAAGGGAGCATTGCATTTCAGTGAAGAAAAAACATAAGTAGTAAGGTACAGAATTCCAAAACACTAAAAACCAAAAGGCTGATGCTGTCATGTTGATATAACACAAACAAATCCTGAAATGAGTTAAAGTGACATGTTTAATTTCTTTAATACTCAGAATGAGAATGGGGTGTAATGACTCATTCGTTACTTTTGCATGATGAAAGAAACACCAATGATGGTGCTTTTTATTTTTTTTTTTTCCCAAGGGGTTGTCATATTTTAATTCAAAACATGGACATTTATACTTTTCTTGACAGTAGAGGCAGGCTAGCCTGCTAACTCCAGGCTTAGCAATACCAGCTCTTAATTTTGTACCCTGGCAGGCAGGTGCTGTGCTTGGTGTCATGATGAAGAGGTCATATATCAAAGGTTCAAGTAACTCAGGAAGTGAAAACAATTAAGACTTTTAAAGTAGTCTCTACTCCATTTTTCCTTCTAACATGCAAGCTCTCCTGAGTGGTTTTCATTTGCTACTTTTTCAGGTCATTTAGTTTCTTTTTTTAGCCATTATTCATTAAATATTAAATTTAAAGCATTTGATCAGGACACTCACAGCTGGCAATGAGTCAGATCTAAACATTATATCTTACTGATTTTCTCTGTCATTGTAATTTCTCTTTTACTGCTAAATGAATTATAGGAGACCACTGCAATGCAGAAAAGACCCTCTCAGACTAACCCATGAAAAAAGTGACATAAATCAATGGGAAAGATATGGCAACAACAAGTCTTTTATCTCCATTCTATATCAGTAGGATAAGACGCTCTTAAATGAAAATAATGTAGACTGTAATAAGCTATTTTTGTCAAAGTTCAGAATCTAATGCCACCATTTTGTGTTCATAGATTTTCCAACATTTATAGATACAAGAAAAAGCTTTGAAAATCTATATCAAATGTGAATGAAGCATTCTGAAACCATCTTTTTAAGATGGTGAACTTCCCCTGTTAGGATCCAGACTGCTGCTGGATACTACATATGAGAAACTCATAATTTTTCTCCAGTGCCAAAAATCTACCATTTTTTTCATCAGATTTTACTATAGCTACTATTTGACTATAAGCAAGCATTTAATATCTCATTTTCTGTCTTACTGCTCTACTAGGATCAGCTTGCAGGTGACCTTTTGTCTCCAGCTCTCCCAATGCAAGGGAGATAAATGAGTGCGAATACACATTTCCTATGCAGCTTTAAGAAATAATAAGGCACTGGGACCCCCTTGCAACCATAATTTCTGGTAAACTGGACTTACTAGGGAAGCTGAACTGGGACAACAGGTTTTTGCTCCTCCTGGCTCACTGCTTGGGGGGAAGGAGGTTCAGAGCTGGGCTAGAGAGTGACTTAGGAGCCAGGACTCTTACATATTAGGCAACTTAAAAGAACAGCAACTAATATTCCCATCCTTCCTCTCTTAATAATCAGTACCATAAAATACTGACAAAATGTGCTGCAATGAACCACAGCTGTGTGAGATATAAACTGTTTTGCCACTTACATCTATTTTCTCAGCAATTTGTATTTGCTTTTTCTTCTCTCTATACCCTTACTCTGTATGTCCCAGTTTAAATATTCCTTAAGAGTAAGCCCAGCTGTTCCTTGGCTCACAGTTAAATTCACCGCTGACATAATTCAAACTGTTTACTGGACTTATCCAAGAGCTGATTAAGGCCCAATGTCTGTATTTAAATTAAAGACATTTGTGTCATTTTAAACTTTCATGTGTGCAAAGAAGTATGTTATAGAAGATCTGCCAGTCTGCACAATGCAAAAAGTCCAACACCTTAGAATGCTTTCTTGTCTCCAGGTTTTTCACGGGGATTAGTAAAACAGCACTTATTCTCTCTTGTCATAGACTAGCTAGGCTAAAATGGTCACAGAATTTCACATTAAGGGCATAGCTCAAAAATAAAATGGACACTCCAGAGTTGCTTTCCAAAGATAAATTCCTTGCCACTTTTTCATTTGACTTTCCTCTTTCCATAGATTGATCTGACTTTTAAGGACAAAGTAGAGTTGTGTACTTTCAAATAGAATTCATTTTAGTAGTGTTGATCTAATGCAGGCTGTCGAGGTTGTTTCTAGTGAAAACACGAAGCTGATAAGACCATTACACTCAATCTGATACATTCAGTTTAATTGCCATTCATTCAGAGAAATAACTCTGGCCGAGTTCTAGGGTGTTTAATACCCATACCTTTGGAGTAGTTCAGTAAGTTCATGGTTCAGCACAGCTTTCAGAAACAGACTCTCCATCAATTAAATTTCCTGCCGCAGGATGCAACAAAACAGTCCCTGCCCTAACAAGATGTTCCAGCAGATTTTTAATGTATAATAAATGGAAGGACCGCGTTTTATTAATAAAACAAGAGAAGTTTATTTTTTATTATTGGTTCTAACTTATAAGCATGTGACCATATCACAATGTACAGGAAATGGCTTCAAGTGTCTAATACTATTATAATTACTGGTATTCATCAGCTATTGAATGAGAAATATGAACTGTGTTTTTGTCTACAAAAGTATTTGCTGTTGATACACCTTTACTGTATTATTAAGTGAAAACTCAGAGGAAAGACCCTCAATGCTAATGTGCAGAATGAAAGAGGAAGATTTGAGATGCCTAAGTAGGCACCAAAACATGGAATGCATTTTAGCAGCTTTAGGGCTGAACAAATTGGTCCTTATTTATTTCCTTGTTGTTATGATTTAACCCCAGCTGGCAACTAGACACCACACACTCCCCCCACAATGGATTGGGGGAGAGAATCAGAAGGGTAAAAGTAAGAAAAATTCTGGGTTGAGATAAAGACAGTTTAATAGGTAAAGCAAAAGCTGCACATAGAAGCAAAGCAAAATAAGGAATTTATTCACTACTTCCTATGGGCAGGCAGGTGTTCAGCCACCTCCAGGAAAGCAGGGCTCCATCACATGTAATGATTACTTGGGAAGACAAATGCCATCACTCCGAACATCCCCCTCTTCCTTCTTCTTCCCCCAGCTTTATATACTGAGCATGACATCATATGGTATGGAATATCCCTTTGGTCAGTTGGGGTCAGCTGTCCCAGCTGTGTACCCCCAGCTCCTTGTGCACCCCCAGCCCACTCACTGGTGGGGTGGGGTGAGAAGCAGAAAAGGCCTTGGCTCTGTGTAAGCACTGCTCAGCAGTAACGAAAACATCCCTGTGTTATCAACACTGTTTTCAGCACAAATCCAAAACATAGCCTCATACTAGCTGCTGTGAAGAAAATTAACTCCACCCCAGCCAAAACCAGCACACCTGTGCAAATTACTTCAAAGTCCTCTATGCCTCTTTATTTTCCAGAGAAATAATACCTTTTAAAATCAGTAGTCTAATCAGCCCTGGTACTAATAGAGGAGCTTTTTTGCAGACTTTTAGCTTGTTTGATTGACTTTTTAACTGACATACTAAAATTTTCTTTTCTGTCTGCCATACACATATTACCTGCTCCAGCATAACAAGTTGATGGTAAATTGTGAGCTGTAGTAATTAGCAGACTGGCTTCATAAGTTGTTAAGGAAAAAACTGTGAATATTCCAAACTCTCTGTAGCCTTGTAGGTGTTTTGGTGGGTTTTTTAATCTTTTTTTATTAACACTTACAAGGGGTAGTTGTCTGGAAGACATCCAGACCTCCAACCAATTTGTTAGATATAAAACAATGGATTATTAGAGAAGGATGAACACAAGTCACAGGTGATGTGATCTCTTAAGCTTTGTTTCAGTAGGAAAAAAGACTAATAAAATAGGTGCAAAAAAGGACATTTTCTCAATGCTGTTTGCAGCAATATGAGAATAATTGGGCTAAAGGAATGTACCTGCCAAGCAGATAAACAGCACAAATAAGTTTTGTAGGACCAGTTGAGGCAAAAATTGTTGCTGGGCATGAGGACACTAGCTAAACCTCAGCTGAATCCTAACTGTGCTTCTTTAACTCTTAGAGGTCATTGCTGCTTGGGTTAGAGGTGAAATTACCAGGGCTTTCTGAAGTCTCCCGTTGGAAATCAATCCTTCTTAAACAGCTGGGAGTTTGCTAGTGGAAGCTCAGGCAAGTCTGAAACCTGTAGCATGTACATACCAGACCTTATGATACAATGATTTTGCAGAATTGCACTGCCCTCCACCCTATCTTCTCCACTCTGGAATGCTCATGGGACTGTCCGTAGGTTCAGAGGTTAAGTACTGGACAAGATAAGTAAGGCATGTAGTTAGTTGTTAACACACACTAGCTTTCAAGTGAAAAAAAAATGCAGTTAAAGGGAATCTGTTTTGTGTCGTTATATAATTTAAAACACCCACAACCAAAACTTACTTTAAATAAAGAATTAAAACAGAGCAGCTGGAGTCATTTGTTCACCTTCTTACGTAAGGCATCATCTTCAAGTGCCCAACATGGAAGTGTTAACAATATACACAAGAAGTTAAAGATGATTGCTGAAGTTTTCAGTTAATTCTATGACTTGAAACCTGTAGGTACTCTATACTCACTGTATAGTCACTTTAGTAATTATTTTAATGAAAATATCATCAGTTGTCAAAAGCCATTCATACGTACATCTTTAAGGTCCTCATATTTTGTCAAATAGTTATTTCATTTTTGCTTAGCACAGGTATAACAAGATCTCATGAATACCAATGTTAGTAAAAACTTCATAGATAAGAAGGCAGCAACAACTATAATTATTTAATTTAACCTTAGCAGTCAAGCTTCAGTTTTGAGTGATGGTTATTATATTTTCATAATAATTGCTGTGAGACATACAACTGTGTATCTAGGACAACACACACATATGCATAAAGATGTAAAATACCTGGCTATGTTTAATAAAACATACATGTAGGAAAAGAGCATTACAACCCATTAGAATTATTATTTACCAAAGCAAAATAATATTCAAGAAAAATTAATCAATTATTTGATTGACATCGATATAAAGAGGTCATGTAGACAAATCATTAATATTTCTCTTGGAAGACTACATACCAGAGATTCAAATGACTTCTCTGGTTTTGGAAAGTACATTTTACACCCACACATTGCAGAAGCTGTTATTACTTTTCAAGTTCTCTTAATTTCTTTGGACTTTCTACATGTACTATTTGAAAACCTCAAAAAGATATGCAGGTGTAGAGTTCTCAGATTGTCAGGTGGCGAATGTCACTCACTCAGTACATGCTGTAAGTGTAAATCAAGTGAAAAAGCAGTATCTGATGGAAATTAAGAACACTAAAGCCAGTAAACAAGAAACATTTATATACATATTTTCTTCATAGGAGAAATTAATTTCCATGTAAATGATACATCACTTACTTCCTGCTTACTTAGATCAATTTAAATGTGCAATATTGTACCTGCTGAAATCAATGGCAATACGATTGTGTGATTTCAAATGTTTGGTGCTTGACCATGGGAATGTCACTATTAGTGTTCAGTGTCTGGCTTACTGCTTCCCTGACCAAGAGACAGAAAGCACAATGTTTTTATGAACAGTCATTTTAAGCAAATTCACTCTGTGTTTCACAGATATTCACATCTGTTTTCTACATCTCTTCATCGTGTTCTTCATCTTTTCTTGCAGATGAGTTTACTGTCATGATTATTTGCTGAAATAGTGCATTTTAAGCTGATATTGCAGGATTTGAAAGGCAGACAAATTTTATGTCTTTAATCATGCCTGCTAATGCCACAAATCTCCAATTCTTAGAGATACAGTCATAGAACTAGAAAATACCCTGTTTCTGTGTATCCATTCAAATGTTCTTGTATTTAAAGAAAACACTTTACAATAAACTGCCCTAACAAAGAATGATTTCCACAAATGATTCTAGAAAATCTTTTTAGTATAATAAGCATGTTCAACAAAGAAGTGATTGTGGAGGGAGATTTGCTTTTTTACATAGAAATGTAACAGAAAAAAGTAATTTATTAACTATGAAATATGTTTATTTGACTTTTGGCTTTTCATACTAACTTATGGTAATGCTCTGCCTCAAGTAAGCAGTAGTAAGCAGTAACTCATGTCAGAAGATGCATTGCCTGAATTACTGATTTAGAGAATTCAGGGTCTGTACATATAATGGCAGATTAAAGGTAAGAACCAAAACTGCTATGTGCACCTTTGACTGTGCAAGAGAAAGGAACAATCTACTTCATGTTTTAGAATATCTAACAATAAAGATGTTCAGCTTTTCTCAGCCTGATTCATTGAAGGGATTAAAAAAAAAAGGAAACAAAAAAAAAAAGAAAAAAATAGAGAAATCAAGTGGATTAGAGCCCTTTGCTACCAGAAAACATTTGTTTTCTTATAAGTAGTTTCTTGTTTCTGCCTGATCGGAAACTGTGTACCTATTGTCAAAGTGATTCAATTGTCCCTTTAAAATGGTGGATTTTCAAGCTTCAAAACTGAGCATAACAAAGCAACATACAATGGGGACAGAAAGCCAAGTTGGCATTGTGAGGAACCAGCTCATTTCTATAGGATTTATTAGATCAGGCACAATCCTCAAGCTGAGAATTCAAGCTAAAGCAAAATAGCTATATTACCGTGGTCTTGATCCTAAGCTAATAAACCCTGTCAAACTTGATTTGGCACCAAAGAAAATCACCTCAGATATCTTGGCACGATCAGTTCTGGGAAGACTCATTTGTTCAGGCAGAGCACCACATGGTCAAGGCAGTCTTCATCTACCCCGTTTTGTGGTACTCTATCAAATCTCATAACCTCTTCAGGAACCAGATGCAGTGGGGAGTGTGTTGCAAAGCTTCTCAGCCTGGATCCACGGACACCAGCTCAGATCCACCTCCTGGACTACATTGGGCCCATACTGTCTGGAATGATGGAGACCAAATGGTACATATACAAGCATTCATTTTCTGGTAAGCAAAATCTTTGGCAGTAAAGGAAAACTCAAAGGACTGAAAGTCATAATATTTTCTTGTAAAAAAGCCAGTATTGAATTACTGCTCTGCCATCCTTAATACAGGGTCTGGAAATATATATGGATATCAAAATATAAAAGCTGAAGGAAGCAAAACATAAAATACAGGGTCAATGAGCGGCAGGAGAAATGCCAGTCAGATGGGCTATATCCCCTGCCTTTATCTGGGATACAGAGATGCCTCTTTGCAGCAACTCTGCATTTGTGCTCCAGCTGAACAAGCACATACTTAAATCTGTCCATGCTAAGCAAAGGGCTAGAGTTCATGTTTAATTATAAGCGCTTTAACTGCTTACAGATGTAATCAGTGTGAATTAAGCATGTGCTTATTTGCTTTGATGAACAAAACCAGAGTGCTGTACTCGGTCTCATGGAATCCAAGAGAAGAGAAGTCACTCCAAATAAGATACTTTCTCCACTTAACAGATTTTCTCTACAACATCAGCATTACTTGCACTCAACACTAACTGTCTCCTGAAACTTTTGCATTTCTCAAAGGCTGACATATGGTCCACAGACCCTAAAACTTTTGGTTTCACAAGCAACATTTTTAGGAGTTTTCTCTCTTTTTTTGGCTGCTGGTGGTGTTTGTTTTTGTTTACATTAATCGATCTGATATAATAGCCCAAGGAATACTTGGCTAATACTTTCATGGTGGCTCTTTTTGTGCATATTTGTGCATATGCTACCAGTGCCAAATTTACCATTGCCAAAGG
Organism: Sula dactylatra; assembly: GCA_013389905.1. Taxonomy (NCBI): domain Eukaryota; kingdom Metazoa; phylum Chordata; class Aves; order Suliformes; family Sulidae; genus Sula; species Sula dactylatra. The sequence continues at coordinate 37,464 of WEKW01005901.1, read as the reverse complement.
AAATTAGTTTTTTAGAATGACAAGAATGTGTCTGGGTTTTTAATATTGCTTACAAATTTTTGAGATTCAGATTTGCACTTTGTATATTCAAGATTTTATCTGCAAACATGAAGGACATCACTTAGGATCCAATTTTCTCAAAACTGATATTCTCAGTAAATAATATAACCTTATGTTTCTGTTCTTTACTGTTTATACAGGTTTTCAGTCTATGGACATTATCAGAATGTCTGAGTACTGCCTCTAGAAAAGCTTTTCAAGGAATTAATCTTTTGTGACCTTTGGCAAGATCCCTCTGACCTCTGCCTTGGACAGTCTGCCACCATTGGCCTCTCGCTGTCATACCACCTCAGTCTGGGGAATAGGCCTAGATCAAGTTTTTAGTGGTTTGGTTCTTTATTTTAGCATCCGTATGCTGTTATTCTTCCTTTGATGAGTAACATAGAATTGACTAAAGGAGTCTGTGTTTATAATGAACTATATACTATAAAGTCTTCACAGCACAAAGTTATCTACTGCATTGTATTTCTACAGAGTCTATGACAATGGCTTCAGTCCTGATTTTTGCCTACAGCAGTGTGTTGGGTGTCCGCGGTGAGGTTTGGTAGTGAGGGGGCTGCCAGGTGGTCTCCATGAGGAGAGGCCGGGGCTGCCCTGTGCCGGACATGGCTGGTTCCAGCTGGTTTCAACAGACACAATCAGGGCATGGCTGAGGCCCTTGGCCAAGATGGTGGTGGTGGTGCCTCTGCGATAGCGTATTTGAGACAGGGGGAAAAAGCATCACAGAGAGAGAGAGAGAGGAGGAGGAGGGTACAAAAAGAGTGAGAAAAAGCAGAGGGAACACTAAGGTCAGAGAAGCCAGAGTGGAGGAGGTGTCCCAGGCACTGGAGCAGAGATTCCCCTGTAGCCTGTGGAACAGAACATTGTGGAGCAGGTATTTTCCTGCAGCCCATGAAGGACCACACCAGAGAAGATATCCACACTGCAGCCCATGGACTACCTCATGCCAGAGCAGGTAGATATTTCCTGAAAGGCCTGCTGCCCATGGAGAGCACACACTCGAGCAGGTTTATCCTGAAGGACTGCAGCCCATGGAAGGACCCATGTTGCAGCAAGGGAGGAGTGTGAGGACGAATGAACGGCGGAGAGTTCCTTGGTCCTCACTGAAACTGACTGCAACTCCCCAGTTGCTGCAGTTGCAGTAGCTCAGACCAGTTATCCCCGGAGTATTCAGCCCCTGAGCTGGAAGGCAGGGATGGATCGCAGAACAAACCCCCCATAATCCAGGAGGAAGCAGTTTATGACCTGCTGAGCCACCTCGACACTCAAGTCTATGGGGCTGGATGGGATCCACCAAAGAGTACTGAGGGAGCTGGCGGAGGAGTTTGCCAATCCATTCTCCATCATTTATCAACAGTCCTGGTTAACAGGGGATGTCCCATACGACTGGACACTTGCCAATGTGATGCCCATCTACAAGAATGGCCAGAAGGAGGATCTGGGGAACTCTAGGACAGTCAGCCTGACCTTGGTACCGGGGAAGGTTATGCAGCGCTTCATCTTGAGTGAGCTCACCAGGCATATGCAGGACAGCCAGGGGATCAGGCCCAGCCAGCATGGCTTCATGAAAGGCAGGTCCTGCCTGACCAACCTGGTCTCCTTCTATGACCAGCTGACCAGCGTAGTGAATGAGGGAAAGGCTGTGGATGTTGTCTACCTGGACTTTAGCAAGGCCTTTGACACTGTCTCCCACAGCATTCTCCTAGAGAAGCTGGTGGCTTCTGGCTTAGACAAGTGTACTTTTCGCTGGGTAAAAAATTGGCTGGATGTCCAAGCTCAGAAAATTGTGGTGAACAGAGCTAAATCCAGCTGGTGAACAGTCACAAGCGGTGTTCCCCAGGGCTCAGTTTTGGGGCCAGTCTTGTTTAATATCTTTATCAATGATCTGGATGAGGGGATCGAGTGCACCCTCAGTAAGTTTGCAGATGACACCAAGTTGGGCAGGAGTGTCAATCTGCTCAAGGGTAGGAAGGCTCTGTGGAGGGATCTGGACAGGCTGGATTGATGGGCTGAGGTCAGTTGTGTAAGGTTTAACAAGGCCAACTACCAGGTCCTGCACTTGGGTCACAACAACCCCATGCAATGCTCCAGGCTTGGGGAAGAGTGGCTGGAAAGCTGCCTGGCAGAGAAGGGATTGGGGGGGNAACCCCATGCAATGCTCCAGGCTTGGGGAAGAGTGGCTGGAAAGCTGCCTGGCAGAGAAGGAATTGGGGGTGCTGATTGACAGCTGGCTGAACATGAGCCAGCAGTGTGCCCAGGCAGCCAAGAAGGCCAACAGCATCATGGCTTGTGTCAGGAATAGTGTGGCCAGCAGGAGTAGGGAAGTGATCGTGTCTCTGTGCTCAGCACTGGTGAGGCCACACCTCTAATACTGTGTTTAGTTTTGGGCCCCTCAGTACAAGAAGCACATTGAGGTGCTGGAGTGTGTCCAGAGAAGGGCAATGAAGCTGTTGAAGGGTCTGGAGCACAGGTCTTATGAGGAGGTGTTGAGGGAACTGGGGGTGTTTAGTCTGGAGAAGAGGAGGTTGAGGGGAAACCTATTTGCTCTCTACAGCTACCTGAAAGAAGGTTGTAACAAGGTGGGTGTTGGTCTCTTCTCCCAAGTTACTAGCGATACAATGAGAGGAAATGGCCTCAAGTTGCATCAGGGGAGATTTAGATTGGATATTAGGAAAAACTTTTTTACTGAAAGAGTGGTGAGGCACAGGAACAGGCTGCCCAGAGAGGTGACGGAGTCACCGTCCTTGGAGGTGTCCAAAAATGTGTAGACGTGGCACTTTGGGACATGGTTTAGGAGTCATGGTAGTGTTGGGTTGAGGGTTGGACTTGATGATCTCAGAGGTCTTTTCCAACCTTAATGATTCTATGATTCTATGATTCCCCATTCTTCATCTCCCCCATTTTGCCAGGGACTAGAAGGGAAAGAGGTAGAGATGGGAATGAAGGAGTAAAGTTGAGCATGATAAAAAGGGGCATGGGTGAGTATAAGGTGTTTTCATTTTTTCTGAGTCTGTTTTGCCTGTGACAGTAATTGGCAAGTGATTTCCTTGTCTTTATCTCAATCCATGAGCTTTTTCATCTCATTTTCTTCCCTGTCCTGTTGAGGAGGGGGATTGAGAGAGCAGCTGGGTCGATGCCTGGCAGCTGGCCAAGGTCAACCCACCTCAAGCATCTTCATTACTATGTTAGTAATCTCAAGAAAATAATGTATATATGTTAATTGTAGCGTATGACACAAATGACAGATAAGGGTGCTTAAGCTACAGGGTACTATGGGAATGAAAGAACATATGTCTTCACATTGACCATTAATTTAATTTGGAAATTGAACAATATATACCATTGCCAGCAGAGACATATCAGAACCTTTCCACAAGGATGTACGTGGACAAAAGAAAAAAGCGGATTAAGATCTTGCTGTATCTTGCTGTGATAAGGGAACTGCTTGTGATGACTCTGACAATTCTGTGTTCATTCTTTTCCTCATTGCTCTCCTACCAGTACTTAAAAAGCCTTAGTAAATTTTCCTCTCTGAAGACATCTTACTTATTGTAACACCACCTTCATGTCTTTGTATTTGGCTGTTATATGTTAAGGTAAAAGATCATCAGTTCTCAAACTGAAACACTAATACGTGAGATTCTGATATATATTAATAATAAAAGCAATGTAAGGAATAACACAGTCAGTTACAGAGGTAACTTATCTCATGCAGTTTAGACTTTCTTGGATGCAAATTATGGTTTCAGACAGTTAACCACTGCCAGGATAGGCCATATTTTCTGCTGGGATGTTTTCTATATTTCTTTATAGTATATTTCATAGGTAACATAGCAATGTGTGTAGAGTTTACCTTCATAAAATAGCGTAATACTTTGCTTAGTAATTTTAACAACTTCTGTATATTCATTTTTCATTCCCTCTTAAAAGATCACTGTTTTTTATCAGTTTGTGCATGTATGATAATTTTTTTTTTTTTTTTTTTGCAACCTCAGCTAGAGAAATTTCCAGGTTTCTCACAATATTGTCCTTCTTTCCTGGTGGAAAATATTACTTATAATTCCTCAAATGCTGTTTTACTTCCCGTTGTGTAAGCTTGAAATCCTTTTTCCTCTTCTATCTTTCTCCTTTGCCATTTGATGTGTTTTCCTGTTTGGAAAAAAAATAAAAAAAGCTACAGTTGCATTTCGGACTGTATCTTCATAATCCCCATTCCTTTTTAAATGTGTTCCTCTGAGAAGTTGTTTACATGTCTCAGTTCCTTCCAGTGTTTCAAAGACAGCTTTAGAGTCAGAAGCTGCTTAGAGCTACAGGATTTTGATTCTATGAAGTTTAATTATGCTACAGAAAATCACTAGTGAACTAATTCTCCTTCACATCCATTGGCAGAACTCTCAGTGGAGTCTACAGGAGTTTCACCTGCTTAAGAAGTGCATCTGATGCAATGATTTTTCAATGCTCTTGGGAATCTGGAGAGGTCCCAGTTGACTGGAAGCTGGAAAATGTTGTCCCAGTCTTCAAGAAGGGCAACAAGGATGACCCCAGTAACTACAAGCCCGTCAGTCTCACTTCTGTGCCTGGAAAAATTATGGACAAGATTTTTATGGGAGTTATTGAAAAACACCTGAAAGACATTGCAGTCATTGGTCCCAGCCAGCACAGGTTCACAAGGGGAAGGTCCTGCCTAACAAACTTGATTTCCTTCTATGACAAGGTTACCCATCTAGTTTACCAAGGGAAGCCAGTCGATGTAACCTTTTTGGATTTCAGTAAAGCTTTGATACTGTCTCTCACAGTATCCTCCTGGACAAAATGTCCAGCATACACTGGATAAGCACATAATGCAGTGGGTGAGCAATTGGCTGATGGGTCGGGCTCAAAGGGTCATAGTAAATGGAGTTACATCAGGCTGGTGGCCAGTCGCTAGTGGGGTTCCACAGGGACCCATCTTGGGGCCAGTACTCTTTAATTTCATTGTAAATGACTTGGATGCAGGACTGGAAGGAATACTCATTAACTCTGCTGACAACACAAGATTGGGAGGAGCTGTTGACACTTTCAAAGGCAGAGACCCCTGCAGAAAGATCTGGACAGACTAAAGAGCTGGGCAATCACTAACTGTATGAAGTTTAATGAGGGCGAGTGCCAGATTTTGCACCTGGGGCACGGCAACCCCAGGAAAATTGCTGTTCCAGTTTCCAGTGAGCAGAAGACAGAGCAGAAGGACTGATCTTACTGCTGATTTTAATAAAGGAACTTCTGACTAATATGTACAAGAAGTGAGTAACAAACACTATGACCAGAACTTGATGGGCCCTGCCTCCAGCCGGGCGGAGGAAATGGACAACCGGGTTTACTGGACCCTGTGGTTTCAATGGCCTGGCACATCAGACCCACAGGAGTATAAGGCTGTAGTAGACACTGATGCATGGTACACCCTAATGCCATCAAACTATTTAGGGGCAGAACCCATCTGTATTTCTGGAGTGACAGGGAGATCCCAACAGCTAACTGTGTTGGAAACCAAAGTGAGCCTAACGGGGAATGAGTGGCAAAAGCACCCCATTGTGACTGGTCCAGATGCTCCATGCATCCTTGGCATAGACTACCTCAGGAGAGGGTATTTCAAGGACCCAAAAGGGTACAGGTGGGCTTTTGGTATAGCTGCCTTGGAGACAGAGGGAATTAAACAGCTCTCTACCTTGCCCCATCTCTCAAAGGACCCTTCTGTTGTGGGGTTGCTGAGGGTCAAAGAACAAGAGGTTCCAATCGCTACCACAACAGTGCACTAGCAGCAATATCGCACCAACAGAGACTCTCTGATTCCCATCCATAAGCTGATTCAAATCCAACTGAAAAAAAGATATTGGCAGCATATGAAGGGGTTTTAGTTTCTTCGGAAGTGGCTGATACTGAAGCACTGCTCGTTTTGGCACCACAACTGTCAGTGCTGGGCTGGATGTTCAAAGGGAGGGTCCCCTCTACACATCATGCAACTGATGCTACATGGAGTAAGTGGGTTGCACTGATCATCCAACGGGCTCGAATAGGAAACCCCAGTCACCCAGGAATCTTGGAAGTGATCATGGACTGGCCAGAAGGCAAAGATTTTGGAATATCGCCAGAAGAGGAGGTGACACGTGCTGAAGAGGCCCCACTGTATAACAGACTGCCAGAAAATGAGAAACAATATGCTCTGTTCACTGATCCTGTCATCTGGTGGGAAAGCATCAGAGATGGAAAGCTTCTGCATGGAATCCTATATGACAAGCTGTAGAAACTGCTGAAGGAGAAGGTGAATCAAGCCAATTTAGAGAAGTAAAGGCCATCCAGCTGGCTTTAGACATTGCTGAAAGAGAAATGTGGCCAGTGCTCTATCTCTATACTGACTCATGAATGGTGGCAAATGCCCTGTGGGGGTGGTTACAGCAATGGAAGCAGAGCAACTGGCAGTGCAGAGGCAAATCCATCTGGGCTGCCACATCATGGCAAGATATTGCTGCCTGGGTAGAGAACCTGGCTGTGAAAGTACATCACGTAGATGCTCACATACCCAAGAGTCGGGCCACTGAAGAACATCAAAACAACCAACAGGTGGATCAGGCTGCTAAGACTGAAGTGGCTCAGGTGGATCTGGACTGATAACATAAAGGTGAATTATTTATAGCTCGGTGGGCCCATGAGGGCCATCAAGGAAGAGATGCAACATACAGATGAGCTCATGATCGAGAGGTGGACTTGACCATGGACGTTATTGCACAAGGTTATCCATGAATGTGAAACATGCACTGCAATCAAGTGAGCCAAGTGGTTAAAACTCTCTGGTATGGAGGATGATGGCTCAAATATAAATATGGGGAGGCCTGGCAGATCGATTATATCACACTGCCACAAACCCGCCAAGTCAAGCGCCATATGCTTACAATGGTGGAAGCAACCACCAGATGTCTGGAAACATACCCTGTGCCCCATGCCACTGCCCAGAATGCTATGCTGGGCTTTGAAAAACAAGTCCTCCAGTAACATGGGACCCCAGAAAGAACTGAGTCAGACAGTAGAACTCATTTCCAAAACAACCTCACAGACACCTGGGCCAAAGACCATGGCATTGAGTGGGTGTATCACATCCCCTATCATGCACCAGCCTCTGGGAAAACTGAATGATATTACAGACTGTTAAAGACAACACTGAGAGCAATGGGGGGTGGGATATTCAAACACTGGGATACACATTTAGGAAAAGCCACCTGGTTAGTCAACACTAGGGGATCTGCCAATCGAGCTGGCCCTGCCCAGTCAGAACTCTTGTGTACTGTGGAATGGGATAAAGTCCCTGTAGTTCATGTAAAGAATATGCTGGGGAAGGACAGTCTGGGTTATTCCTGCCTCGGACAAAGGCAAACCCATTCATAGAGTTGCTTTCACTGAAGGACCTGGGTGCACTTGGTGGGTGATGCAGGAGGATGGGGAAATCTGATGTGTACCTCAAAGGGGTTTGATTTTGGGTGAGAATAGTCAATGATTTGAACTGTATGATGTTAATTGCTATGTAATACTGTATATCATTATTACTATAGTTGTTATATTTCATATCAATGGTATTACACTAAGAATCACCCAGATTAATGAAGAATGAACTTTGATGAAACTGACCAAAGTGCAACGGTGATGGAACCAGGACTGACTTCAGTGTGCAACAATCCAACACCACACACCATCTCTCCAGCCCTGAAAGACTATTATGACAGATAGAAGCCACAGTCATGGACTAAATGCACCCAACAGACATTTTAGAGACATGGCCCATAGGCCAAGGGAATTATATCTGTGTGTATACATCAAAAGACAGGAAAAGCAGTGGTGACTGACTGAAATGTATTGGAAAGTATGGGACCCAAGCATGATGTACGTGGTATAGAATAAGGGGTGGATACTTTCCTGGTTTTGGCTGGGATAGAGCTAATTTTCTTCATAGTAGCTGGTGTAGTGCTCTGTTTTGGATTTAACATGAGAATAATATAGATAACACACTGATGTTTTAATTGTTGCTAAGCAGTGTTTACACTAAGTCAAGGATTTTTCTGCTTCCCATACTCTGCCAGCAAGGAGATGCACAAGAAGCTGGGAGAGAGCACAGCCAGGACTGCTGACCCAAACTGGCCAAAGGGATATTCCATACCATACGACATCATGCTCAGTATATTATCTGTGGGGAGTTGGCTGGGGGGCAGTGATCTTTTCTCCAGGATTGGCTGGATGTCAGTTGGCATCTGGTAAGCAGTTACATCACTTGTTTTTTCTGAATTTTGTTCCTCTCTTTCTCTTTTGTTGTTTTCGTTTTCATTACTGTTTATTATTATTATTACTACATGTTATTTTGATTATTAAACTGTTCTTGTCTCAACCCACAAGTTTTCTCACTTTTACCCTTCCAATTCTCTCCCCCGTCCCACTGTGGAGTGAATGAACAGCTGTGTGGTGCTTAGTTGCCAGCTGGGGTTAAACCACTACAGATCCACTCTCCAAAATAATCCAAGCCACAGAAACACTCCTCAGATACCCCACAAAACTTTTTTAAGTTCTGAAAAGAAGTCATCCTTCATGTGTATGATTCCTGTCTCTCTAAAGGAGTTATTTTGAATAGGTTATGTGAGTTACACAATAAAAGTTTCAGTTCCTTTCTATTGGGCATAAGGAGGTAGATCATAGTGTGATGACAGCAAGCACAGATGTCTCTTTGGCAGATGTCTGAAGCTTGGTTAGATAAATTTAATGCTGAAACCTTAATACCATGAGCTTAACTTCTGTCTCTTCTGTCGTGGAGCTCACCTCTATTACATCATATAGTCTCTGCTATACAGATTAAAAGCACTATCGTAAAATCCAATGTGACATTTTGAAAGCTGAGGGAGGTTCCACAATAAAAGATTTTATTATAAAAATATAAATCTCAAGAATATATCTAATATGATCTGCATTAACATATCGGTCTTTATTCCAACTTAGATTACATTTGGATAAACAAAATAAGCTGTCTGAAAACACACAATGGGTTAACTATTTACTCTATGCATTAGACTCTAGCTAATGAAATCTTTAGGAAACTCAAGAAAGCTCCACAGATGCTCAGATCACTCAATAAGATACACTTTTGAAAGCTCAGCTTGCTCTCCTGAAACCCAGCACATTATAAAAAGGACAGAGAGCAGTTTAGTTGCAGTAACACAGGTTCCTCCTTTATGTTAATTTTCCATTTGCATGAAGTGAAGCTTCAGGAGGTTAAATGCTTTGCTTCCTTCCAGCCACCAGCATCAAGAATCTTTAACGTTCCAGCATTTTTCAGTTTGTGGTCACCAGAAAGACCATGATATCATCCTCTAGACCTTGAAGTATATTCTATATCCATATATACAGCAAACAGTTTAAACAGATATAATGAACATCTGGTTTACATTTTAATTCAAGTTCTATTGGGCTTGCATGGCAAGGTTTTCATAGCATTAGGGCAACAGGGATGGCTTCTATGAGAAGATGCCAGAAGCTTCCCCTATGTCCGATAGAACAAATGCCAGCCAGCTCTAAGACAGACCTGCCGTTGGCCAAGGCTAAGCCCATCAGCGATGGTGGTAGCGCCTCTGGGATAACGTATTTAAAAGGGGGAAAAAAACTGCTAAGCAACAGCAGCTGGAGAGAGGAGTGAGAACATATGAGAGAAACAACTGTGCAGACACCAAGGTCAGTGAAGAAGGAGGGGGAGGAGGTGCTCCAGGCACTGGAGCAGAGATTCCTCTGCAGTCCATGATGAAGACCATGGTGAGGCAGGCTGTCCCCCTGCAGCCCATGGAGGTTAATGGTGGAGCAGATATCCACCTGCAGCCTGTGGACGAGCCCATGCCAGAGCAGTGGATGTGCCTGAAGGAGTCTGTGACCCTGTAGAGAGTCCATGTTGGAGCTATCTGTTCCTGAAGGACTGTGCCCCATGGAAAGTACATGTGGAAAGGACCCATGCTGGAGCAGTTCATGAAGAACTGCAGCCCATGGGAAGGACCAACGCTGGAGATGTTCATGGAAGGCTGTCTCCTTTGGAAGGGACCCCACACTGGAGCAGGGGTAGAGTGTAAGGAGGAATGAGCAGCAGAGACAATGTGTGATAAACTGACCACAACCCCTGTTCCCCAACCCCCTGCACTGCTTGGGGTGGGGAGATAATCGGGAGTGAAGCTGAGCCAGGGAAGAAGGGAGGAGTGGGGAAAAGGTGCCTTAAGGTTTGGTTTTGTTTCTCATTACCTTACTCTGATTTGATTGCTAATTAAATTACTCTCCCCATCTCAAGTCTGTTTTGCCTGTGATGGTGGTTGCTTAGTGATCTCCCTATCCTTGTCTCACTCCATGAGCCTTTCGTTGTCATTTTCTCGCCCCTGCCCAGCTGAGGAGGGGAGTGATAGAGCAGCTTGGTGGGCACCTGGCATCCAGCCAAGGTCAACCCACCACACAAGTTTACGTAATTATTTTTAATGTAATAATTTATTGTATTTAATAAAATACAAAACAGCTTAGGAACTAATCCATGAGATTTATCTACTTTCAGGAAATTTTTTTAGCATTACCATTTTCAAGAAAATTATGTAATTTTTTTTCCTAATTAAAGTATACAATTTTTTCTGTAGTTCCTTTTAGCAGGATTATAAATTTCTTAAAAGAAAACAGTCTGCATTTAAGTTTTCTATGAGAAAAGAAGAAATGCTTGCTCTGTACCTTTGACTACATTTGTTCTGTTATCTCCGTATGTTCTGTTGATTAAAGCACTTTGGAGGCAAGCTAAAATGCACAGGCCTTAACTGTCTAACAATGACCCTTACTAATCTTACAGCACTGACTCCAGTACTATGACTTATACAGAATCAATATACTTATTTTTCAATTATTTTTCAATTTTTAAAGGAGCTATTTTTCCTTGAAAATTATTTGAAGGATAAACTAAACTTTGCTAGGTATCTAGACGGAATCTCTTTAAATGCTAATATAATGCCCCAAAATACCATGTAACTTGCATCCTATTTTCTAGTATTTGACATTGTCCACTGAGGAAAACAGAAAACAGAATACATGAAACTTTTCTGGAGAAAAAACAAACAAACAAACAAACAAAAAAAACACCAAAGAGGATAGGGCAAAATTTATTGCATTCATAGAAGTTAAGTCATGAACCTGTTTTGGTTTTTTTGAGTTTTTCCATAATGAGGAAACTTGTTGCTAATATTGCTCTGAGTCTGAAACAGCCCCTTTACTTTTTTTCTTTCCAGGAGTTAACAGTCACTCTCAATACGAATGCCAGCTGTATGGCTTCACAATAAATAAGCTAGATTTCCAAAACAGAAGACACTGTACCAAATTCAATCTAAATAATTTTTTTTCCTGCCAAAATGAAGCATTAACTTTTGTAGGAGCTTTCTAGATCTGTTTTCCCAAATAAAACATTCTGATTTTGTACTCTTTGCTAATATTAAAATGTTATATTACATATATCTAATTCTCTGTACGGTTCTGTCATACAAAGCACTTATCAACTTCAGAATTTGAATCTGTATATAGCATATTCTCCAGAATTATGTTATTCTCTCATCCTCTTTGTGGTTTGTTGAAACTAATATTTCCCTTGAAGGAGAACAGCACATTCAACATTGGATCTTAAAAAAAAAATAATTGCAATAATAGAGTTCAAAAAAATGGTGGATTACAGTACAGTAGCTCTCTAATGACTGCCTGACAGCACCAAATTAATGGGATAATAATTACTTCACTGACATTTTTAGGTATATTTATAAAATTATGTCATGTAAACTTTTTATTTTCAGCCAAGACATTTTAATCCTGTCTGGGTTATTTTTAGTTTGGAGAACAAGTATGAAATATAGCAAGATTGGCTCTCTGCTTGACATTTGAACTACATTGTTCCCTGTATTTTAAATCCACCCACTCAGCCTTCATAGTTCCTTATATTTCTTCTGCTACTACTTACTTTTCCAATTTTAGTACAGCACCTTTTTCATCAGCACTCTGCAAGAGGTGTCTGCGTTTCACTTTATGTCCCGTGAGTGGCTTGGGGTGTGCAAGGTACCTTTCACTTAGCACACAGATGATCAAAATGGTCAGTTTTTCCTTCTTCAGACTTCCCTTACACTGGAAAAATTACCATCAATAATCCCAAGATTACATTTATTCGTGCATACACACAACGTGAAATAAGTAAAATATGAACATGTTGGTCCTGATTAAGAATCCCACCAGGGAAATAATCTCCCCATTCTCCCTGTGTAGTCTGTTGGCAACTTAGGGTGCAGCAACCCAAGAACAAAAGTGGATGTCTGTCTCTTTCCACTGAAAATGGAGGTAATTTATGGCAACTTCTCTCTGATCGTGGGCACATTAGGTCTAAGGTCAGGTGAGGCTAAGCTAGACCCGCGGGTGTAGGACATCCTCCTGTATCTGACCTTCTTCTTTCCTTAACAACAGTTTCTTGTCCTGGTTTTAAGCTCTTTAAGCAAGAGGAACTATACTATAAAGGACAGGAACTTTTGAGGCTTCTAGGCATTTTTGCATTGCAAAAAATTACTTGAAAAATGAGAAGTTTCTATGAGAAGAACCATGATTCAGGAAGGAATGATCAAGGGACCTAGGTGCAGAAAGTCAATTGGAGTGATGTTCGATCGCTAACAGCTTCTGTAAAGCCCATTCTAAAATAATCTAATGTTTTAATTTCCTCACTGAATCATTATTTTATGATGTCTTATAATAACCGCTACAGTAATTATAATAACAATTATTGTTAATCATAATTTATACCCTAAATCTTCAGGCAATTTATTCTGGGCCTATTTCTGATATCCTATCAATTGTAAATGCGCATCTTAAAATTTACAGTCCAATCACACGCTGTTTGTATCAACTTACTTAAATTTCATTTTGCAAAGTCTTTCAAGTATCAGAAGCATCCCTCAGAAATGTATTTAAATCCTCTCATTTTCATTCAAATTATGTTTTCTTTTCACTTTTAAATTTTTCTCTTTTAAAAGTAGAGTTTATATGACCCACATCACTTGGCAGGAGAGAAAAAAAAAGACTGATATGAATTAAAAGGGAATAGGTGGTGATGTATAAAAGTGTTGCTACTGTGCATGTAATTTACATTCACAATTGAGTTTTTCTGATGTTTTTGGGTTTTTTTTGATAGGTTGTGGTTTTCGTTTTTGACTTTTCACTTAGAAATGCAATGCATTTTATACAATGCATTTTTATTCATGTACAGATTTGTTTATTCTATTTGGAAAGAAGTGAATTAATTCTCTCTGACATATGTTGCAGGTTTGCCTCTTATGTAACAAAGCTCCTTTTAAAGTTTGAATTAGCATTCTGCCTAGACAAGATGTGAAAATTGTTCCAGCTTTATTGGCATACAGAAGAAGACATACAAAATTGAACATGATCGTTTGAAACCTAGATGACACCTCAGTATCACAAGTATTGCACTATTGGCAAACAAAGGTTAAGAGAAGGTTTGCTGTAAAAATTGCCTTTAGAATGGACTGACATTTTAACAATATTGATGCCAATATTGTAAATGCTGCTGTGAGAGGAATGTGAAACATAAGTATTCATATGTTTCAGCATTAGAAACATCCTCTGGAAATGTGAGGTGATTCTGATCTTTTGGGTCATTAATCCCATCTAATATAATCCCATCCCACTACAGCAAAATAGAGGTAGGAACAGGATTGGAGATTATGTCTATTTTGAGGAACGAGGCATCTTAGTCACCCTGTCTGGATACACAAGACAGACGTCATGCTACAACTCTGTGTTGCAACAAATCCAGGCAATGTATCATTCCCTCTTTCTCCAGCCTGAGGCCCTGATCTCAGCTGGAGCAAAATCCATATATGAGGATCAGA
>WEKW01005901.1:770-19285 GCA_013389905.1 Sula dactylatra | reverse complement strand
CTTGTCATGGGTCATATCTTGTAGTCCTGGGGGGATGTCCCAGGTATTCTAAGGCTTCTCCAACGACACTAGATTCCCATTTAGGTAGCTGAATCCTCCCTCCATTGGCTATAATAGGAAAACTAGCTAGTTGACATGCACATGCAGACATCCAAATTTAGGTTATTTAATATTGNATTTATCCTAGAGGCCCCAGACAGTAAGCAACTCCAAAAGCTTTTTATTAGGCAGATGGAAGATTCAGCCTCACTACCTGGCAGAATTATAAAGCTAATCCTCATGGAAGCTATTTCTAGGCATATGAAGGAAGAAGAAGGTGACTGGGTATAGCCAGCACAGGGTGAACTGTGTTTTCCTTGCTCTGAATAAATGATTGGCTCTGTGGCTGAAGGGAGTGTAGTGGACTGCATTTACCTTGATTATATCGAGGTTTCCATATGGTCTTCCACCAAGTCCTAGTAGACAAACTGAGGACATAAAGATTAGATAGGTGAACGACAATCTGGGTGAAAAAACTGTCTGGACTGTCAGACTCAAGGAGTATTGGTCGATGAGTCAAAGTGTATCCAGTGATCAATTATAAATCGTGTTCCTCAGGATTTGATGAAGGGGCTGATACTATTGAACTTTGACAGTGACCTCAATAAGGATTCACCCTTATCATGTTCTTGGATGACTTCAAATTGGGGGTCATGGTTGATATGCTGGAGAGCTGGGCTGTTCTTGTTGAAGAATGTTAACAAGCTGGAAAAATGGGCTAATAAGAATCTCATGAAGTTCAATAAACACAAACACAAAGTCTTGTACTTGGGATGCAACAAGTCCATCATCAGTCCAGGCTGGGGACAGAGTGGCTGGGTAGCATGTCTTTGGGAAATGACCTGGGATCCTACAGGACAACAAGATAACTTTCCAGCAATGAAGACTAAATGTCTACTGGGCTCTATTAGCAAGAGTGTAGTTAGCATATTGAGGCAAATGTTTAATCTTCTCCATTCAGTGACTGAGAATTCAGTGTGTGCATCTGGAGTATATTGTCTGTTTTTGGACACCTGCTAGAAGAGAAATACCAACAAAGAAAGCCTATTAGAGAATCACCAAAATGGTTAGAGAGGCTGAAGAACATGAAATACCATAGGAGGCTGAAGAAACG
This sequence comes from Sula dactylatra, assembly GCA_013389905.1. Classification (NCBI taxonomy): domain Eukaryota; kingdom Metazoa; phylum Chordata; class Aves; order Suliformes; family Sulidae; genus Sula; species Sula dactylatra. Next base: position 18,132 of record WEKW01005901.1, on the reverse strand, counting down.
TTGTTTGCTTAGCATGGAGAAAAGAAGGGTAACTTAGGAGGAATTTAATTTCAGTCTTTCACTACATAGAGGGGAGTTATAGAGAAGACAGAGCCAAATTTCTCTCTTGGATGTGTACAGCGAAGGATCAAGAGCTAGTAGCCAGAGTCAACAGGAAGAAGAATTCTCATTGGATATATTACTCACTGTGACAGGGGTCAAGCACTGGAAGAGGCTGCGCAGAGAGGCAGCAGAAGCTCCCTCCCTGGTGACTACCAAAATTCAGCTGGTCAAGGCCCTGGGCTGTCCTGCTTTGAGCAGGAGTTTGAAAAGACCTGAGTCACCTGCTCGCATGCAGTTTCCCCCTTAGAGTAAAAATGAAAATAACTGACAAACCATTTCACCAAAAACACCCACCAGAAACGTTTTACTCTATTCTTCTCCCTCTCCCTTCGGATATGTTTTTACCTATTTCAAATCTGAATCTCTTAACCTGCTGTTCAATGATGAGGTAGTCTTATACATTCACAAATCCTGATTGGGCAGCAAATGCCAATTTTCATTATGCCCTCCACAAGTCCAAATGCAGCCCCTGACTTACAGAATTGCCACTAAAGAGCCAGGAGGAAACAAGAGAATCTTTAATCAAAAAGATAACCTACTCACCAACAAAAAGTGTAAATTGATTTCCAAACGTCCTCAAAACATTTCACTATGGAAAGGAGAGAGAATGATGGTTTAATATTTTTTCAAACTTCCAAAAAAATTTCAGACAACAGATTTATTTTCTTCATGTCCCTTTTATTGTATTTTATTCCTTTTTGGAGTGGAGAGATTCAATTTACAGAAGAGTGCAAGCAAATGAATAGTGAGACTTATCTCTAATACTACCAAGCTAACACTGTAACATGCTTCTGAGGGTTTTCAAGACAACTATTTCACCTTGTTTGTTTGTATTATGACATTAGTATTCAGCCCACATTGGAAGAAAGCAGAAAGGGCCATGTTACAGTTTCCATTGTGCTTGTTTATGAATTGAAGCGTAAGCTGACATCCTGTAGTAGAATCAAGGAATGCAAGCAGCACAGTTCATAAACCTGTTTTTCTCAGGTTTCACCACGTTAGAATATAAATGCTTGAGGCATTTACTCAGTAGGACATTCTACTCTAGTTTTACCTTCAAGAAAAAGACAACCTACCTAATTTTATTTGCTATTTTAAATATTACATTAACATCAGAGTGAATAGTGATTTTACAGCCATAACACTGGATGAAGAAGAGCATAAACAGATCTGCACAGCATGTTAGAAATAACATACTTCAGACAGCTACAGTTGAAATAAGAGAATAAGCAGGTCCAGCATAATCAGTAAATATGGTTGGATGTAAGAGATGGAAGTTCAGATACTGCTTCTTTCAGATTTAGAGTGGGGATTTGAACTTGAATGCTCCTGGATAATTGCCCTAACCACCTGATCGCTTTTGAACACTTTTTCCCTTTCCTTCCCATTTAGATATTTAAATTATTTTCCATCAAATAGAAGTGAAAGGCTGTGATTTTATCAGTTCTAAAGTTTAATGACAGAGCTTCCGTCCCTGAATATAAGGCCTTTATTTGGTGCTAGTGAACAGTTTTTGTCTCCTGAAGTTTGTAGTTGAAATATAATTCAGATATCTCCATCACTGCATCTCTTTTGTCTGTTGGTATCTTACATTGAAGTCAGAATTGGTATTCAATTTTATAGCAGTGTGCCTAATTTCTGATCTCAGCGCAGGGCACAAGTTAGTTACCTCAACATCACCATGGTGTTAACATAGCACAACTTCCTCCCCCTGTGTGCCAAGGCAAACCACAGAGGTTAGCAAGTAACATGGTATTACAGCACAATAGCTTCAAGCTCTTCAGATCTTGAAGCTTCAAGTTCTTCAGAAACACTCTAGCCTTTGTATCCCAACGTTCACCTTCACTGACCTGAGACCAGTGCAGGGGATACAGTATGAGTCTGCTTAAGGCTTACAAGCAGTTCAGCTGCAGTTCCCGTGCCAGAGCAATGCCCTATGCCTGGCAGCAGGGCTGTACTGGAAAACAGGCTGTTGGACAGTCCAAGCCTGGAGCAATGGGACTTAGCGAGAATGATCTTGTTAATTTTCAAAGCTCACCCAACTAAACTCTGTGGTGGGCCACTGGGAAATGGAAGGGGCCCCTGTCATCTCCTACTTATGACCTGTGCCCTGGACACTCCCTCCCTTACAAATACCTTGTGGAGTCTTTGGCATGTACGTTTTGTCTAATGGAAGATATGACTCTGTGGTCCATAGAGTCAGGAAGACTATTCACTACTTTAGTAAACTGTTAAACTATTTCTTAGGAACACTTTTCCTTGTGTGCTGATGTGTACTTTGCTACTTATCATTCCATTATTGGCATTGGAATTAACCTTTAAAATTTAAACAACACCTGAGTACTTTCTTTCTGATACAGAATTTTTTAGGGTTATATACATTACAACAGAAAAAGGTATCTGTAACATATGGGTGAAAAAGTAAGTTTGACGATTGAGGAAGAACAAAAAACTTAAATATGTCTTTTGAGTCCTAGTTAGCTCACAGACAAAAAATAAACCCAAACTTCTTCAGAAAATTATGAGAGCTTCAGTGGTCATTGTCACAGTTACAGGTGTTCTGAGCATCTGAAGTGATTCATGTCTGAGCCTGTCTTATTTTTAACACATTTTTTGATCTTTTTTTTTTTTATTTTGAAGATGAAAAGTATATTAAGTAACACCACATGTCTTAGAATACTACTAGGGAAATATTTGTTTTCAGTGCTCACTGGCTTGAAATAGAGAATTTCTGAAGTTTTGCTTCACAGTCTGTGTATGTAGAAAAGAGGGTATTATCAGTCTGGCATGTAGGCAAATGCTGATAAGCTACTGATACAACCATCTTGCTGCTGGGCTGAGACAGTCTAGTATCTTTTTTCTGTTATAATCAAAATTGTTTATTTTAGATAGTTCTTTAGAACAATGTTTTTAGGGACAGTTGTCTTTAAGACATCTTGTAGCTAGTTTGCTTGGTACTCATAGTATGTTTTATCTTGCTGATGAGTTCTTGCACATTATGCCTTATACTGGCACTTTACATACAGAACATTTTAAATTTTAATTTCTTTTTTGGGATTTCTGTCTGGATATTTTTCCATGGTAGCTCCACAGAGATCTATTCAAATTTTCTAGCTTCTGTATTGAAATGTCATGTATATCAGGGGTAAAATGGCAACATAGTTAGTAATTTTCAGTTCAGTTCATGAATCAACTTATGTATTTCCACTTCATTATCTTTGTCTCAAATAATGCCCAGCTCAGCAATCTCCCACCTTTATGGACATTTGACTTCCCATCAATAAAATATCCTATGTGCTTGCATTTGTGCTGTTCTGCATCTATTTTACAACCAGAGTCCTGAAGGCACAAAGCATTTACGTAACTCAGGTCCTTCTAGATTTCCACATTTGACAATCCCTTCACCTATTCTTCTTTCTAAGAATACCCATCAACCAAACCCTCTCCAGTTATTCAGGTAGCCCACTGGTTCCTGCATTCCTCATCTTTATGTCCATCCTAGACTCACCTTCATGTCTGCCTGGCTTCTAGCTAATTTAAAGCAGGTCTTTGAAATACAGTCCTTTACAATAAGAGTGCCCTAACCATTGCTTCATAAAAGCAGCTCAATTTCAGTAAAATAAAGATTTATGCAAGGGTCACCCGTATTTCAGGCACTCCCAGACCACTTCGGTATCAAGGAAGCTGGGAAATCACTGCTTCCTCCTTTCTATTTGCTGTGAGTGCAGTCGCTGAGCTTTAGAATAGAGTACACAACTGTCGAACTTGAGTGGAGACAAGGATATCTCTCCAGTCTGATATAGGTATGATAGTTTGATTATCCCCTTTGCTAGGAATTTCCTACTGGTTGCATTAAGTGTCTCCAAACATAATTGGAACCACTTATTATTACAAAAAAACATTGTGCAAAAAGAAATGTCAGCAGGATATCTATTGGAATACAGAACTTTAAGTAAACAATCACTTGAAATAATCATCATCATCATAATAATACATTAGTATTCAAAGTACTCAGCTCTCAAGGAGTTTCTTGTAAGAAACCACATTTATTCTGTTACTGAAGTAACTGACATTTAAGTCAGATGTATCAATGCTCTCCTCTTTTACAAATCACTGCAGTAGCAAGATGAATAGTGAAATTTTTAATCATCTGCGTTACTAAAACAGAACCAGCGTCTTCACAGACCAACTGGGAACCTGAGGAAAAGGGGCAATAACACTCAGGTGTGTGATCTAGGATCACTGCACTGTGTCTACAGCTTATCTGCATCCATTTTATACAAACTGACAGGTAGTTTAGTAAGTGGTTCAGCAAATCTAGAACCTGAGAAATGAGAAGGAGCTTGTTTCTGACAATAAAACCTTTGCAAGCAGCTAAGCAAAAGTATAGCTCACTTTCCACCAAAATGTTGCATATGAGATACAAGACAGACTTGCATACAGTTTTTGCAAAGAGCAAAATACTTGTGCTCTTCCCCTTTGTATTGTCTGCTGACTTGATGCTTTAAGAACTAGGCCAGCCACTGGCTTAAACTGTAGTTATCCAGTAAAAAGTGAGTGCTACCACTATGAAAGAAAGAAATACATACAAAAAGAAAGAAAATTTAGGAAAGCCTAATTGATACTTTACCAGGTCCTAATGGTTTTTGTATTATGAGACTACCAATGAAGGTAAAATCATAAATATCTTCCGAAATGTTCAAAGATAGCCTGAAGTTTTTCAGCTTTGGTGTGGTTTAATCGCAAGCAAAGTTATTTAAGGTTGTTCTGCTATATATAGTATTTTACTATGGCTAGAATGACTAACAATGACTAGGGTCCCACTGGCTTGCAGACAGATAATACGGAAATTTCTTGAATAAAGAAGTGGCCATTCACCTCACCTATACAGCCAGTACACACTTGAGTCCAGATCACCTACCTCTGCATTTTGGATCACATTCTAGTTCTAATTCAGAGTAAACCAAAACATTTTGTGAGGAGAGTCAGGTCCACTCAGGGCCCAAAGGGAACCAGCTCACACTCAGTGCTATATCCCTATTGGCAGTACAGATGAAACCAACTTGAGCCACATGACTTTGGGAACCTGAGTATAGACACTAGTAGCATTACAGCTATAGCCAGTAGGAAAAATTAAACCAAACTTACTTTTAAGACTCGTCTATACAAAGATGAATGAAGCAGTAATAACAGGAAGAAAGAAAGGAAACAGTAAACACCTAGGTATTGTTTAAGGTTACTTGGTAAGTAAATTAATATATTAGTCTATGCTATGTTGTGCATTCAGTATAAAAATATACAGCATTCATTCTCATGGAAAGCACAGTTCGGAAACTAGAAGTTGCCGTGCTGTTGTCAGAGTTTTTTGGTTCTTTCTGTAAACATGTCTCTTAACCTGATAAAACTTCATATTGCTATTTATACATTGCAATACACAATGACATTGCATGCTTAGGGTAACTAGCCTATGGAATCATTAGCTCTATCTATACTGCTAAATAACACAGGATCAGGGACCACTAGCCCAGAAGCCAAGTGGTATAGCCTGATTGTGTCTAATTTGCACAACGCTTGATACTGGTTTCTCCTCAGTTTCAGGTGGCTCTCACACATTAATATTATTTTGCTTATGTTTTCTACTTGACTGTGGAAATGGATAGTGCTCAAGGACTACATAGAATAGAAGGAAACAAACCACTATAGACCTATTCATGCTGCCTGTTGTGAATGGTCTTTGGCATGTGCTATTCCCAAACTTATGCTTGGGAATCTTCTTGGAAAGAGCCAGTAAACCCAACACAATTAAAATTTAGGTAGTATGTACAACCAATGCTCCAAAGCTGAAGCACATTCTTTTTTTTTTTAGCGGTATAGATTTGGTCATTGAAACCATGGCTTTAATATTTTTCTGTCAGTGGAATTAAGCATAATGAAATTGCCAGAAATCTATTTTCCATCACATCCACATTTTTAAAATGTTATCTATAATGTTGCCTTATATTTGCAGCCAAGTCCTTCAGTCTTTTGTCAGGTAAAATTCTTACTGAAGTCTCGAAGAAATTAAAAGGTAAGATCTAACTGCAAAAGCAGTTGTTGAGCAAGAGTTCTGAGATTCGTCCATAGTTATCTTGCATTGATTTTCCACCCATTTTAGAAGATAGACGAGTTCTGCAATTACTCTTACCTTGGTGTCGTGGGTTAACACTGGCTGACTGCTAAGCCCCCACGCACTCACTCTTCCCCCTCCCTCCCCAGTGGAATGGGGGAGAGAATTGGGAGAGCAAACAGCAACAAAACTCATGGGTCAAGATAAAGACAGTTCAGTGAGTGGGGGAAGGGAGGAAAGAAAAACCCCAAGTGATGAAAAAGCAATCAATCACCAGCAGCAGGCCAATGCCCACCCAGTCCCCAAGCAATGGCTCTCTTTTTAAAAAAGTCCGTCCCCCCCACCCCAGTATTATTTCTGAGCACGAAGTTATATGGCATGGAGTATCTCTTTGGTCAGTTTTGGTCAGCTGTCCTAGCTGTGTCTAATTCCAACCTCTTGCCCACTCCCAGCCTGCTCGTTGGAGTCAGAGTGGGAAACAGGTAGCCTTGACACTACTGTTCAACAATAGCTAAAACACTGTTGTGTTATCAGCCCTCTTTTGGTCACCATCCTAAATAGCACCATATGGACTGATGTGAAGAAAATTAACTCCATCCCAGGCAAACTCAGTACGTCTGGTGTTCGTGCCTTTCAGTTTGCTGGGGTTTTTTCACTTTCATTTACTCCCATTTTAACTATTGTCCTGGCAATAAGGTGTAGTGCTGCAGCATTCTATAGCCATGACTAATTTAGAGCTAGAACTTTTCATCTTTTCACATAATCTGTTCCTCACATCTCTGTATTCATTTTTCTATATTGATTTAATTTATGATAAATTTGAATGTAAAACTTCAGACACCATCAAAATTTTGCAGACTGCTTACACTGATGTGGGTCAAATGAATGAATAGGTAGATAAGACAGGCTGAACACACAGTTGAAAGAATCAGTGAGCTTCCCCTGCCTAGAAAAATTACAGTCTTAGAAAAAGGAACTTATTGCTCAAATATATAATGTAATTATTTCAGCAACAAATTTCTTAGAACTCAGATACTCGATTCCTCTTGTCAGCTATACTTACCTCCTGGAAACAAAAACCCTTACAAATTCAAAGTTTGTAAGTGAAATTGCTTTTCTTCTTTGCCTTTTGTATGCCTAACTACTGAAACTGGAAGTGACATAACTGACATCATGTAACAAACCATTATCTGAGCAGGTGGCTTGGAAATTGTACTAACACTATTCTTATCAGCCCTGAATGTAATACTTCCAGTAAATATACTGTTAATATTTGCACTGTAATTTTCAAAATATTCCTTTTTTCCCCCACAAAATAACTGTTCAACTTCAGGAATATCACATCCTTGTTAGAAAAATTATACATAAATGTATGCCACTGCCTTTTTTCTAATCAGGGGCTAAAGTACAGCATAATTGTCTAAATGGTTCCTGACAATCACATACTTTCTGAGCAAGAACTGAAACGTAGGTAATATTTTTAGACAATCTACAGCTCTATGGCTATTACTTTCTCTAAGTACAATGCATTAGGTAATTAATGTTCAATGTTTTGAAATGGTATTATTACCTTAATATTAAAATTGAAATGTCTCACTAAACATATTCTTTATTCTCTTGGATACTGCATCTGGGAATTCCTTTTCTTTTCCATACTGCAAGTTCCAGTTCTACAGCTTTGCCTATAAAGCAAACTATTCAGTCCATGCATAACTTCATTAAAATCTGAGAACTCCATAAAGATACAGGATTCTTGCTTAAGAAATGAAATTGCAAAGTCAGAATGAGAGTTCTTACTTGGCCACGTTCCATTTAGAATCTTGTCTTAGATCACCATGATTAAATTAATATTTTACATTTCAGGCTGAGGGAAAAAAACAGATATCAATATAGTAAAAGGAAAAAGTATCTTTAAAAATTAATTTTCATATTGAAGATTTCCTCTTGGATAAAAGGCTAGAGGTAATTATTCCTTCCTTTCTGTAAGATTTAGGGTTTTTGTTTTAAATTCCTATTATTTCATGTAAATTTCCTGAGAACATCTGCCTATTCAGTTCAGAACTTCAGCTATTGTTCTGTTCTTCAAAAAAAAGCTTTGTGATTCAGCAGTATTATCTAACTACAGGCTTATTACTCAATTATGTCTGTTGTTAAGTCATGGAACAGACTTTTTTTAATTACTTGCAATATTTTTTTGAGAAATGTTAGTGTGACTTTAGGGAAAAGTACAGGACAAAAGTACAGGACAAACTTTATGTTCTATATAATTCAGTAAAAATGCCTTTTATCTTAATAAAATGGTGCTAAAGTTAGTTGAGCCCTTTAATGATACAGTGTTCTGCATAGGTCAATGGATATTTTAGCAGTGATGCAATTGGTCAGTTCAAATAGAATAGTGGACCTTTCGGCCCAAATCTTCCAATTTGCAGCCAACACCTGTGTCCCTGTAAAGCCTTACTGACTTCACCAATATTTATAATTTTTACTTTTATTAGAAATCAAGTAAGCTTTACTTCTGCTTGCAAAATTTCAAGGGTATATTTAAGATGTGCTCTCTGAAGAGAATTCCAGCAGTATCCATGAATGGGCCCTCAAGGTGTTGAAGGTTTTAAAGGCTGATGGATTCACATCACACTGCAGATATCAAATGCAAGATCATGAGACCTTTATAAAAAAATTATGGTTTTGATTAATAAAATAAATCAAACTAAGTGCTGTTTTATGACCTTTAACCACTATTCAGGGAAAGCTAATGCTGTAGGCTGACAACAAGCCAATCTTTCCTGTAATGGCAGCTATTAAATCCATGAGAAATCAAGTAATTATCAAATTCATACCAATTAATCAGATACCTTGGCTAAGTAGAACTAATATCCTGCTTTGTTACCAGGACCCATAATAAAACATAATAGCTGTACTAGGGGTCAGTTTAGTAGTAAACCCAAGGGTTTATGTCCAAATTTCTTTGCTTTTTGTTATTTGTGTTTTAATTCAAAACAACTTTCCTGTTCCAGTTTTATGATATCCATGATAGTTTGCAAAAAAATTAAGCAAATGTGTTGTGGTCTTTTAGGGCATCTGACATTAGTGAAAGTTAATATCATGAACGGAATACTATACAACAAATGCTCTGGATAAAGAATCAGCTAGGAAGAAAATGCCTAACATAAATTGTTTCAGAATATTTCTTTGTCACATCAAGGCACATATGTAAATTATAATGATGTGTTTCTGAAGGAAGGAGTATTTCAGTGAGGAGAAAATTAAGAAGAATCCAGCCAGCAAACCAAAGTGTTACATCACATCTTAGGGAAATTAACTGGACCCTGCCAAAGATGCTGTCTTTATAGAACTTGTTTAAAGATCTTATAACATTCACTAGAAGGAATCTCACAAGGAAGGTTAGTGAAAGTCATACTAGAAGCTTAGCTGAATTTGCACTGAACAATATTAAATTATTTTAATATGTTTACAGGATTATATAGCTAAAATAAATATCCATCAGCCTTCAGATATTCAAATATCCACTCAATTTCTCTCATCATATGATGGGTTAGTGGCACCCACTGGCTACCTCATGTAAGTTATAACACTTTGCCAATGAATAGACTATATATAATGATTTTACTCGTAGATGGTTATGTCAAGGTTCCATCCTGATATAAGTTATGGAAGGAACAGCCCAACAACCAGGTCTCTATGGCTACGTCAGGTAGTCCAAAGGGCTTCTATGGGTTTAGATTTTTGGTTCATAAATTACTGTCCAGTTTTCTCAGGCTGCAACACTGAGGAGTGTTAGCAAAGGGCACAGCAGCTCTTAGTAGTATGACATGTGACTCCTTGATGAATACCTAAAAATCCAAGAACTGAGTGAGGATAGTAAAGGTAAAAAGCTTTACTGTGCAGATAGACAGTAGGAGGATATTGTGGGTGTATACAAGATTATCCTCCTCACGTGGAAACTACGCAGAATCAATCCCTGACATTCCCAAAGGACTGAGTGCACATGGTACTGCTCTTTTGAGTGATCACTCTAGGGGTATATTTTGTAGGGAACTTTCTTTCCTGCTTCTTTACCACAGCATGGACACTTTTCTTGTAAACCCTGTAGATAACATCACAAACAGTACGGCACAACTCTCCAATCTGACTAATCTCAGCAGAACACTGTAACTGAGGTAAATTTATTTACAGAATAAAATAGTATATTCTTTGCTAATATGATGTGTTTGAACTATTCCACAGTGATATAAGAAAGACGAGACAGAAATCACATGAAGCAGCTGGAGTCTAATCATCTAAATTAGGCAAAGATTAAAATCTCAGGAGTTCTCTTAACATTTAGAACAATCAAAATGGGATCCAGAGGAAACAGAAAGTAGATTTCAGTATGAAGGGCACTGGTGGAAATCAGTGTCATGGAGAATGTGCTGTTTCAGACCCTTTTTTGCTTAAATGGTGTATGCAACTATATATGTAATTTTCTTCCCATGAGAGTCAATTGTGAAACTCTGCTACTTCAACAGGAGCAGTACCAACCTTAAAAAAAAGTATGATTCAGCAAAAACTTAAAGTTCCTGCTTAAGCCCAAGGAATTCTTGCTAATTTTTTATAAATGTGTGAGTGTATACAGATGTTTCCTAGCAATATTAGCTCTAAGTTGCTTGTAAGCATAGAACCATGGAAACATAGAATCATATAATGGGTCAGGTTGGAAGGGACCTTTAGGCCACAAGCAGGGACATCTTTCTCTAGATCAAGTGGTGGGGCAGCCACAACTTCTCTGGGCAACCTGTTCCAGTGTCTCACCACCCTCATCATAAAGAATTTATTTCTTATGTCCAATCTAAACCTACCCTCTTCTGGTTTAAAACCACTGCCCCTTGACCTGTCACTACAGACCCTGTAGTCTCTAATCATCTCCCTGTCATCCATATGCCTTGCCACACCTTCCAGGAGGATCTGTTCCATGATCTTACTGGGCACAGAGGTGAGGCTGACTAGTCGGTAGGTCTTTATACACTTTTTAAAAATTAGTGTGATGTTTCCCTTTTTCCAGTCACTGGGGGCTTCACCTGATTGTAATTGCTTTTAAAATAGGATGGAGAAAGGCTTAGCTACCACATCGGCCAAGTCTCTCAAGACCCCAGGATGCATCTCATCGGGTCCCCTGGACCTGTGTGTACTCAAGTTCTCCAGATGGTCTCAAACCTGATCTTCTCTGTGATGGGTGGGACTTAATTTCCCCAGTCCCTGCCTTGAGATTCAGGGATTCAAGAGATGTGGGAAGAACAATTGCCAGTGAAAACTGAGGAAAAAATTTCTTGAGTACCTTAGCCTTCACCATGTCGGTTGTCACCAGATCCTCTGTCTCATTTATCGGGGGAGGGGCAGAGGGAGATGTACAATTTATTTTGTCTTCCTTTGCTGACTAATGTACCTGTAGAAGCTCTTTTTCTTCACATCCCTTGCCAAATTTAGCTCCAGCTGTGCCTTAGCTTTCCTGATCCTATCCCTAAACTCCTGGGCAGTATCCCTACATTCTTCCCATGATGTGTTTCCCTACTTCCACTGCCTAGGCATTTCCCTCTTTTGTTTCAGTTTGACTAGGAGGTCCTTACTAGGCCATGCTCATTTCCTGTCTTCCAGGCCTGATTTCTTGCATGTGGGAGTCAATTCTTCTTGAGCTCTAAGAAAAATGTCTTTAAACAGCTGGCAGCTCTCTTCTGTTCTTTTATCCCTGAGGGCAATTTCCCATGGTGTCTCATCCACCAGATCCTTTAAAAAACTGGAAGTACACTTTCCCAAAGTTTAGGGTCTTGATTATACTATTCACCTGGCCTATTTCCCTTGAGATCATGAATTCCGTCAGGGCATGATCACTGCAGCCCAGGATACCACCAATCTTGACCTCTCCAATAAGTTCCTCTGTGTTGGTGAGCAACAGATACAGTAATGCATCTCCTCTGGTTTGGCTTTCTATCACCTGGTTTAGAAAGCTATCCTCAATGCATTCCAAGAGTCACCTAGACTGCTTGCAGCTTGCTGTGCTGCTTTTCCAGCAGATGTCATGTGGCTGAAGTTCTCTAGCAGGATCAGTGCTAGAGAAGTTCTGGTGCTAGTGAAGCTCTCTAGCAGGATCTATGAGCATCATGCTTTCTGTAGTTGAAGTAAGAACACTTCATTGACATCCTCCCCTGGATCAGGCAGCCTTTACTAAACACCAGCCATGAGGTCTCCTTTGTTCTCTTGGTCTCTAATTTTCACTCATAAGCTCCTGACCTGTGCATTGCTGTTTTTCAAATACAGTTCTGTGCAATCAATCCATTATTTTACGTAAAGGGCAACCCCCCCACTTCTCCTTCCTTGCTTGTTCCTCCTGAGCAGTTTATAGCCATCAATTGCAGCACTCCAATCATGTGATTCATCCCACCAGGTTTCAGTGATAGTGGTCAGATCATAGATTTCCAGCTGCACAATGGCTTCCGTCTCCTCCTTTTTGTTACCCATGCTGTGTGCGTTGAGTATAGAGATGCAGTTGGTTGGACCATTGACTGTCTCACCTTTTTTTGGTGGAACGTTTTTGTAGGGTTGGGGGGCATTTCTCACTACTGTGGTAGGTGTGTTCATCCACTCTGTTGCCTGTGAGTACACAACTGTCAAGACTTTACACTCCACCCACCAAGTTCATTAGTTTAAAGTAAAATTCACTAAGTCAGCCAATCTTCCAGCAAAGATTCTCCTTCCTCTTCTGGATAGGTGGATCCCATCTCTCCCCAGTAATTTGTATTTGTCAAAGAATGTCCCATGATCATAGAAGCTAAAGCCCTGGTGATGACACCAGCCACAAAGCCTGGTGTTGATCTACATGATGTGTTGACTTCTGCCTGCACCTCTGTCTCTGACTGGCAAGATAAAGGAGAAGATCCCTTGGGCCCATGTCCCCTTCACTTGTGCCACCAGGGCTCTGAAGTCCTGATTGATCTTGCCCAGGTTATGTTTTACCATGCCATTGGTGTCCACATAGAAAAGAAGTAGGGGATAGTGTCTGTGCTTTTAATCAGTCATGGCAGTCTCCCTGTGACATCCTGGATCTCAGCTCCTGGCCAAGCACCAAACTTCCTTTCACTGTATATTAGGCCAGCAGATAGGTACCTCACTACCTCTCGGCAGAGAGTCGCCCACTACTAGCACTCCCCATTTCCTTTTGCATCTTTTAGTTTGTGCAACTGGTGAGGTCTCCTCCAGCCTCTGCCTGAGTGACTCCACCAGGGCACAACTTGTATAGGTGAATCTTGCACTTTCCTCCACCCAGAAGCATGGGGTAGTTTGCAGTCTTCCACTTGGGCAGCAGCTTACCTGATAGGAAACTTTGTCTGGGTGGCCACCTCCACTTGTCCCAGGCTAGCCTGGCTGGGTAGAGGGCTCCCAGCTGCTGCAGAGCACAGCCCTCGCCTGGTCTCCACCACTACGCTTCTGAAGATCTCAAAGCACTGCCTAATAAGCCTTTCTAATTCCTTGGAGACCTCAAGCTGCTGGGTAGGTTTGCACAAGCAACAGCTAGCTGGGGCGACCGTCAGGGCTGCAGCCTAAGCCTGCAGGTGGGCAGAGCAGGCAGCAGCCTGACAACTGGCGGAGTGCACTGCCCTTCTTGCACAAACTGCCACATAAACTGCTGTGCCAGTCTTCTCAGACGCCTCTCCCTGTTTGTGTGGTGCTCCCAGTCACTGACACTCCCCAGGGGCCAGTTATATGCAGTTTCCCATGGTTTGAACCGGCTGCAGGGACAGCCAGCCTCCAAAGACCTCACAAGCCTTGTACTCTTCTCAGCTTGCAGCAACAACTGCTGCTGCCACTGCTGCCACTGCTTCTACTGCTTCTGCTAGCATGGAACTAAAGCACAAAACAAGAGATACTGTAGAGCTGGAAGTATTTGATTTAAACTGTTTTTGCAGCAGTTACTTATGGGAAATAACAGCAACAAAATTAAATTCAGTTTTACTGGTTATTTTTAGCAATGCCAAGGCACACCAGAAATGTATCAAAGTGCAAAATTAATGTAATGTAAACATGCGATTAGGTTCTTTTTAAACTAAAATAAACAACCACTAAAACAAAGAGTATTAATACTTGTAAACAACTCAGATATTCCATAGGATAAAAGAAACTATAAAAATGTAAATTGTTATGCTTATCACAATTCTGGCTAACATAAATACTATGCAGAACGCTACTACTAAGGCATTTTTAATACAACTATAATACCCTTTTTTAAAAAAATAAATTATCTTACCCACTTAGTCAATGTAGATTTTGGACAACACAATTATTACCTGTATCCTAAAATGGTTATTTTAGAATACATGATAAATCTTCCAATAAATGATCTATTATACAAGTCTTGCAGTTAATCACAGGGCTCTCTACAGCCACAACATAACAGCCCCATGTCTACTGTTGTGCCACCTAATGGAGAAGGCACACTCAGTGCCAGCCAGGGCTACTGAAGTGAGGGAGTTATGCATTTTAGCTTTCATAAACAGCTATCTTCTGTCTTCCATCTGGAAAACCTGTATGTCAGTCATTAATTTCTATACATTCTTCCTCAAATAGCAGAATTTTAAAAAGATGCCCGTGGTTCTGCTTTAGCCATCTGTACACCTGCATAAAGGCTTGACTCAGCCCAACTTTTTAGTCTTACTTCAAATTACTTTAAAATGCACTTAAAGTGGAGTCTCACATGCTTTACTGACTTGACAAGTAGAGATGCACTGATATATACAGTTTCACTCACTCTGTTACCACTGTCTAAAACTGTTTCACCTCCTACCATATGTGTTCAGAGCACACTAGAAAGAGTCAGACCACACTGACTGTATTATAGCTTGTTTCTAAACCTCTGCATTTAATAAGATTAAATATTTTACTAGTAAAATTGCATAAGAAAGCTAAGCTTCAGTGCAAAACAAGCCCAACAAAAACTCCCAGCATGTACAGCTGAGTTATAAACCCATGGAAGTATGGAGTTACAATAGAAATGCTGACACAGTTTTAACCACAGCTATGTGAACCCAGCAAACTGTAATTGCTCCCATTATTAAAGACTTGAACTGGCTGTGTGTTTCACAGAACTGATTTTGCAATCTGGTTGTAACTCGTTTCTTAACTCCGGTTTCAAAATGTTCCTGATTACAGAAAAAGATTCTTTGTGGTTCTTTTTCTGTATCTAGCACTCACATATTTCCTGTGGAACAGCTTGATCTGTTGTCAGTGCTTGAAATTATTTCATTGTTAATATCACAGATTGCTACCTCTTCTCTTTGAGAACACAATAGTGTCATTGCACTAATAAATTTCTTTCCTCTCATACCTGAGCTTCAGGTTCCTTTGTCACTTCTAGCTCAGACACATTTCATGTCCACCTTTTTCACCTACTAAAGAATGCAAGAGATTGCATATACCTCCTTACCTACCCAGAACCTGCTGCTTACAACATGAGCAGCTGAGTAGAGGAAAAATAGCTAGTCTGAAACCACAACTTCTGCATATATGCAAGTGGTTAGAGAGGTGAGGAAAAGGCACAGAAATTGATAGAACTGCATATGAACACCAGCACAGGTTCTGTGATACTCTTTTGAGCAACCTTACTGAGCCAATTATAAGGCAAGCACAGATTATTTCTCCCTTCTTTCTGTAGCAAAGAGAAAATAGATTTTGTGTGTAAAAATCTGCTTCTTGCTTTTCACCTCAGGAAACACAGCTATGTACAGGCAAGGTTTCTGGCAGAGTCAGAACTAGCTCCTTAATGTGTGGAAACACCAGTGCCTTTGATTTGTGAAATATCTGAGGTGAAACATCTAGGATGACCTTTTTCTCACAGCAGTGAATACTCACTTAAGAGTGTCCTACGAGTGCCCACAAAGATGATGCTGAGTTATTTAGTTTGTTGAAGCAGTAATTTCTGTATTTTAATTTGGTACAGAATAGAAATGGTGTGTTCTTCTAAAGTATTACTGTTAAATCATTCTTGGGAGCATTTTGGTTGTAAAATGTTTTCAGCTTGTTTCTTATGTTAGTAATTTTATCACTAGACATAGCCCCCAGCATGTTATTGAAGAGTATTTCCCTTTCCTGTTTGTGATAGAGAGTTGATTCAACTCCCACTACACTTAATGGGCATCTGTCAGATTTAATCTGAGTTGATTCAAGTCTGTAAAGAGCAGTCCTGGTCACTGCTGTCCAGCACTACATTGTATGCAAGCAAATAATTTTCATTTAGATAAGCAACTACCATGCAACACCATTGAAAATCTTTACATGTAACATGAAAAAAAACAGTGCAACAGTTTTTGAAATTATGTAATATCATCTGTGAAGTAAACTGAGGAACTGTAATTTACATCAGCTAAGAATATGTTCTTCAGTAACTCTATGCACCAAGGAATTACTCATGCATTTATCACAAAATGCCAGAAATGTTGTCTGACAGTTCAGGTCACCTCCCCCAGATGTCTTCCCCATCCTTGTGTTTATTTTGTGATGTGAGAGCTAAGTATCTACCCCCCTGGCCTTTTTATCAGTGGATAAACTCCATCCCAGACAAAAGACTTGAGGAAATGATTAAATGGTTCTCAACTGAAGAATTTCCAGTGAAGGTGGTGTCTCCATTAGAAATGTCACCTGTGTAAATAGCAGAATAGCCTAAGCGAACTTGCTTTTCTTAGGCACCTTTTGTAGAGCTCCTGGAAGTCATCCAGGCTTAATAATAACATCAGTCTTTAACTCAGATTACTAATGTGAGTTTGGCAGTACCAACTGTTACTATAGTATAGAGTTTAGAGAATCATATAGCAAGCGTGAGCCTGATTGTAAAATACCAAGGTGCCAAGTCTTGGAAATGCAACACAAGAACATGAAATTGATTGGAAGCTCTAGAAATCTTGGTAAAACTCTTCATATGACATGATTAGTATCACAGAAATTCTGGGGAACAAATTTTTTATTTGGAGTGTTGATATTCCAAGACAGATAGGTAAGGAAAGAAATACTGTGTAAATTCATCATGTTTCTGTCTAGAATTTATTAAGAGTTGAAAGGCTAATATTCTTTGTCCTGGCAAAAGAGAAGACAAGAAGGATGGAATAATGGCAGTAA
>WEKW01005898.1:234-15761 GCA_013389905.1 Sula dactylatra | reverse complement strand
TACGGCAGCATGAAGCTCCACACTCAAATTTTCTTTGTTCTTAGCAGGAGTTGAATGTCATGAGTTGAATGTTTTTGCTATCTAGGCTAGCATTCAATTCATTCAAAATTCATACAGCTCCATGTAGAAGATTGTACCCATAACAGCACAAGGAACTTGCACAAATTTACAGGTCAGCCAAGTCAAAGATCAAGTAGAGATAAGAACTTGGAGAGCAGTGACATATTCTGAATAGTAGTTAGGAATATTAGTGCATAGAATTTTTTTCTTAAAAAACCCATTCTATAAGCTTCTTGGTTTGGATTGTTTATTTTTGCTATCGGTAATTTACTAAGCAACCAAGATTAAGTATAAACAAGGGTAGAATTTTCATAGCTTCTTTTGAGAATAGAATTTGTGTTTGACAAGTTATATGTATGTGTATGTGAGTGTGTGATGAAAGGGACAAACTAAAAACATGAATATTGCAACTGTAACTCACAGTCTTTTCTTTCCCCTCATTAAGTTTCTAAATAAAAATTGTTCAGTTCCAGTTCCAGTACAGGGTAAATATTTTTTAATGATGAATGAATAAATTTATGGAAAATAATGTAAAAGGGAGATTTATCTTTTACAAAGTGATGTTATTTCAGTCGTCTTTTTTTTTCCCCTCAAATGTTGTAAAAATGCATGGTTGCTGAATGTGTAAGTGCAATTATTGTTTTCTGACAAGTTTTGTATTAGTCATTTAAACTACAGCATTAAATAATTACATTAGCTTGTTTTATTTGCTACATGCAGTATAAAGTATGATTAAAAAGAAACAGTGACAAGTTTTTGTTTGGGTAGTGTTTTCTTTTTCCTTATTGACAAGCTTTTTTCCATTTGCCATCTTCTTTTCCCTGATAAAATAATATATTTTTTAATGAATGCTTGGTCTCTCTCAGCTAAAAATCTGCATTTTTGGGCCTGATCCAAAAAGAAGTGGAAATCAATGAAAATCTTTCCATTTGTTTTAGAAGGCTTTGAGTCAAGCTCTTAGCTAAGCAGCTGTTTGGTACTTCTGAGCAGTATAAATCGCTCCTTGGATGATATGCATTTTTCTGTACTGTACAGCTACTCTATGTAAATTTTGAGTTTAATAACAACATGTCTCTTTACAGGTGACATTCTTCAAGTTCATCATATATACCTGATCTGAATATAACTTGTAATAGGGATAATTGTTAAATGTGATAACTAATTTGACTGAGGTAAAAACCAAGGCTGTCAAACCAGAAATGCTAAATAATACTGTTTCCAGGAAGCCACTAACACTGGTGACATTGTCATCTATTCCTGTAAAAAGCTATGATGAAAATGAAATATCTCAGATACAAATTCAGATGATTCATGTCAAATGCAGCCTTTAAAATACCGTCAGGAAAAATGAAAAATGTAATGTCATTTGCAGCCAATTCCACATAGTTCTGCCATTAGAAACACAGATGAGGTTATAAATAGCTATTTTTACACAAAAGTAATACTATATGTGAAACAGATAATTTAAGTTTTCTCTCATCAAAAATAGTTTTTACATACAGTGGTTCAGGCAGAAGTTTTTAAATGTAACAGGAATACACTCGAAAGGGTAACAATACCTCCATTCTTGAAAAGATATTTTACCAGGAGAACATAATGTTAACATATTGCTAATAACACTATTGTTCACAAAATAATGTGCTATCCTGAATGATCCTAAATGAGACAGACTATTGGTCTAATGCTCCATGGGGTAGTTATATAGTAGTACATTGGCTGGCACAAAAGTTTTGTAATGTTGGCATGGTACTACTCTCCAGAAATAGGATAATGGTTGAGTCATAAATTGTACATATGGCTTCATTCTGCTGTAGTTCTGTAAAGGCACTGCATTTCTTCCCTTCTGCTCTTGAATGTGGGTTCCTTTTCTCTTCCTATGCCCCATTTCTTTATTATCCTCTCCAAACTTTCGGCATGAAATTGCATAGCTCTTAGAAAATACATTGCCTGTATTGCAAGTTTTAGTCTTTTTCCTGATCAGAATACTTCAGAATTTATATACTATGCTGAGTAATAATCTCTTGCACCCACTGAAATAAAATACTATGATATTATTAACCTACATTTGCAATTAAGAGGGTATGCTGAACATTGTTCTGTCCAGCACATTATAGTCTGGGAAACAAACTTTTCCTTTAATTGCCTATAGAATTAAATAGTAGTTTTCTGTTAAAAATCAATGACCAATGTAATTTTAACTTATAAGCATTCTTCTGAAATTCTAAAAGACCTTGCAGGGGCTCCAGGCTTATTTTTAACCTACTCAAAATCACTGTTTAAGCCCATTCTACACAAGAGGGTTGAAATGTAAGTTTGGCTTAAAGCTAGGGTGAGTTTCCCTTCTCTGTCATATACCTTGAATGCAGAATCACACACAGGATCACAGGATGTCTGAGGCTGGAGGCATTTCAAGTTCTTCTAGCCCAACTCTGTACCCAGAGCAGGGTCAGACAGTATAGGTTACTCAGGACTGTGTCCAGTCAAGTTTTGACTGTCAGCAAGGATGGAGGCTCCACAACATCTTTAGGCAACCTATTTCAGTATTCATCCATATTAGAAAAGTGTTTTCTTACACTCAGAGTTTCTTGTGTTTCAGTTTGTGCCCATTGCCTCTCACCCTGTCTCTGAGCACCAATGAGAAGAGCCTGGCTCTGTCTTCCTTACTCCCCCAGTGGGGTATTTATACACATGGGTAAGATCCTGCTGAGCCTTCTCTTTTCCATGCCGAGCAGTCCCAGCTCTCTCAGCCTCTCCTTAAATGCCAGATGCTCCAGTCCCTTAGTCATCAACACACTGCAGGAAAGGCTCTTTCTTGTGGTGTTTCTATATAGTATCACCATAAATGTTAGCATGCAAATGAGAAAGGGTCAGCCAATGAAATAATATTTCAGCAGTCAGAACCAGTCCTAGCATGACAGAAGTATCACTTTATGTTTATTGTTCAAAAATAGCATATTTCCAGACCCATATTAATTCCTGCATGACCTACTTTCAGCAGCAGCTCAACAACAGAAGATTCAGATCTGTCAGTAGCTCATCCTGCAACTCAGTTAAGTGCCAGCTTCTTATAATCACACAGAATACAAGCAGCAAAATTAAATGTGATTGTTGTGGTATTCTAGTGTATTCGTACCAACACATATTTTTTCTTCTTGTCCATAGCTAAGGCTTTGACCTTTCTGAGTCACTAAGCAAACTGAACCTGATAGGCATAATTATTGAAATGTCTCCTAGTAAAAAAGGAAAAAGTGGAACAGAAACCTGTGGCCATGAAAAAGTTGAAAAGAACTGAAATCTCAAGAACTGCAGCCTGTGTAACACCGATGGGGAAGCACTCACAATAACAAATTTGGTTTTGCTTAGATGAATAGAAATGGCTGACTCATTTCATGGCCGTTTTCAACTCAACTTTGTGAGGGCTTTTTGGTTTTGATTTTCTGTTCTGTTCCTTGTTTGTTATAACAAAGTAAAAGAATTTAGGGCAGATGGGAACCCACTAGAAACTGGGTAAATGGCTTCTGAGAGTATTCTTCCATCTGTTTCTATTTTCTTCCATACAGTGACTTTTTTCACTCTATTTAAATGGTAGCCAAATAGGAAGGAACAATTTTTTTTATATGTTCTTAGAAGAATAATTTTTTTTCCTTTGGTCCTAATCCAAAATCTGCAGATCCCTTCCTCAACAGCTGCAAGAAATGACATAATTTGTGCATCAGTATTTTAACTTTTTTAAATAAAATTTTAATGAAACATTTTCTATTACTTCTTTTTTATACTGATAAAAGCTGCTGAAACATATTGTACTTATAGAAGGCACATGGAGCACGTTTGTCCTATGAACTTTTTCCTTTCCTTTTTCCTTTTCATGCCAAGTAGACAGATATGGCCACTGAACATACTTCTAATATTAATTAAATTTTGTTAAAATGGCTAAAGAACTTACCATACCACTTCAGTACAGATTGTAGGAAAGTGCAACAGTACATCATAGCTTTCATATACAGAGACTAATTACTCAGCACTTTCCTAATAGTAGTAAAGACAGTAACTGTGTAAATGGCTTAAAACTACACCATTCTTGTATTTGATGGAAATTTCCAAAATTAATATAAAAGAAATGGATAAAAGAAATACATTAAATCAATCAGAAATTTGTTCTTCAAAGCCTTTGGGTACTTCTGGAAAATTTCTTTTAGTACAGATTTCTTTCATAAATTAACATTAGCTCAAATACTTTATACGAAATTCTCTGGTACTTTCAGGGGAAAAAATAGTAACTTCAATTTCCTACTGCTATGACTTCATGGTGTATATATATATACATATGGTATCATGTCTCTTTCTACAATGAGCAGGTGCTATTCTGTTCTCACAATTTAATCACTATATAGAAAAAAATTGATTTTTATGAACAAACACTGAAAATGTGAACACTGGAGGTTTTTTTAATGCAAATGATGCATTTGCTGCTATTTTTAAGGCTGAGTGCACAGGATAGTCTAAAAAGTTAGAATCCATTATACTTAATGAAGCATGTGAATTTATAGGTTTTCTGTAAAGTCAGTCAGGGGCAGTGAAGGAAATACAGTATAATAATCTAACAAATATTCTAGATTGACCTCTTCTTGTGGCTAATGAGACATCTAGCACTACAATCTGAAATTCAGAATACAAAAGAGCCCTGAAAGATTTTAAATAAAAGGTAGGAAAAGTCTCTGAAAATTCAACATATGCTGTAAACTGTTAGAAGAACGAGACATTATTTTTTCTGTAGAAGTAAATAATCTGTCACAGTGTATGGTTATGTGGTCCGTTTTACCCTTTCATTATGGGAATATTTAAACATAGGATGTCCTTTAATACACAGAAATCAACTTCTGTATTTGTGAGGGGATAGTTTCTGAACTCCAGAGTTATAATGGCATAACCTAGCTGCAGCGCTGAGGGATGTTTAGTTACACATAGACTTACTGAATTTTCCTTTGATTAGGTAGTGTAACGGTAAGCTAGAAAAATTTTAACTGTGGCTATTAAACAGATTTTTTTTTTTTTTTAATGAGCAAATTATTAGAAACTGGTGTATTGGGTTTGAGTGGCAAGGTTTTCATAACGGAGGGGCTGCAGGGGTGGCTTCTGTGAGAAGCTGCTAGAAGCTTCCCCCATGTCTGATAGAGCCAATGCCAGCTGGATCTAAGACAGACCGGCTGCTGACCAAGGCCGAGCCCATCAGCGATGGTTGTAGCACCTCTGGGATAACATATTTAAGAAGGGGGAAAAAACTACTGTGCAACAACAGCTGGGAGAGGGGAGTGAGGATGTGTGAGAGGAACAACTCTGCAGACATCAAGGTCAATGAAGAAGGAGTGGGAGATGTGCTCCAGGCACAGGACTAGAGATTTCCCTGCAGCCCGTGGTGAAGACCATGGCGAGGCAGGCTGTCCCCCTGCTGCCCATGGAGGTCCATGGTGGAGCTGATATCCACCTGCAGCCCGTGGAGGGTCCCACACTGGAACAAGTGGATGTGCCCAAAGGAGGCTGTGGCTCTGTGAGAAGCCCACGCTGGAGCAGGTTTTCTGGCAGGACCTGTGACCCCATGGGGGCCCCATGCTGGAACAGTCCATTCCTGAAGGACTGTACCCAGTGGAAAGGACGTACGCTGGAGTAGTTCATGAAGAACTGCAGCCCATGGGAAGGACCCACATTGGAGTTCTTGGAGGACTGTCTCCCATGGGTGAGAACCCATGCTGGAGCAAGGGAAGAGAGTGAGGATGAAGGAGCAGCAGAGACAGTGTATGATGAACTGACCACAACTCCCATTCCCTGTCCCCCTGTGCTGCTCAGGGGGAGGAGGTAGAAAGGCCAGGAGTGAAGTTGAGCCCAGAAAGAAAGGAGGATTTGTGGGAAGAAGGTGTTTAAGATTTGTCTTTATTTCTCATTATCACAGAGCAATCACCACCCTCAGCCAAAATTTGCCTTTTGAAGTGCTACATGGACTACAATAATTAGTCTTTGTGCTTTGGTTGTGGAGCTCTATAATAGTGAAATCAATTCACATGCAGCGTAGGAGCTGTACTACCTTAAATGATAATTAAGACATAATAATGAGTTGAGTGGGGTTTCAGTACATGCTGGAATTGGTGCAGTTCCTGGTCTACAAATACAATTTCATCTTCTGAATTCTGTCTGTCCTGCTTTTTGTCAAAAGGTACCTTTAGCAATGTGGTCTTTACATTCTGGATGTAGAGAAAATGTGGGTGTGATTACAGCATCGAGTGTTAAGTTAGCAATGGACATATATATACATATATATTAATTGTCCATACATATGTGTGTGTGTGTGTGTGTGTGTGTGTGTATGTAGATAATGCAACATCTATTCTGAACACCAGTTCACAAATTTGACACCTGTACGGCATACCATTCCAACTCTCCCTAGCAACACACCAACTCTGCAGTAACAATCCATCTGTCTGTGTTACTAATCCAACTGTTCACAAGAAAACCCAGAATCTTTCCAGGATCAATCAATCTCGGTACTCTGCCAAGCTATTTTCCCCTCCATGTTAAAATCACACAAGTTCTTATGCAATAAACAACTGTTTTTTTAAAGGGCCAAATCTGCTGCTGCCCACTGGTCTTCAGACAGTCAAGTAGCTCAAATTTCTATTACAAAAATTAGATAACAAAAAAGGACAGAGGAAAACCAATTGAAGTTCAGCACCTGTGCCAGATAAAACAGAATAATATTTTTTAGAAAACATATACTTTTACAATGCCTTCAACACTGGGCACTTCTCCATATGGGAGTATAATGCATAACTTTGAACTGAGATTGAAAGGAAGATAATTTTCTGCAGTCACAGAGCACATTTTACAGTAGAAAATATGCAGCATTTCTCTGAGTGACTGCTGAGTACTTCATATATATTGCAAAATTCTAAATGTAATTATCTGTATTCATTTCTTTTTCTCGCTAATGCTATGAAAATAACCATTTATGCATGTAATTTACCCTTTTTCCAGTTTTATTTATTCTGTCTTTAAGCACCAGTGACTCTGTGGTTCTCTGTGTCATTTTTCTTTATCTCCCAGTATGGGATCACAGAATAATTCCAATGCATATCTTTGTTTTCTGTGGTCCCAAAGAACAAATGAGGCTGGGAGGGAACTCAGGAGATTTCCAGGCCACCCCACAGCCCAAAACAGTGCCAGCTATGGGGTAAAGATCAGGCTGTTCATGACTTGGTCCAGTTGTGGCTTTGTATCCTCCAAGGACAGAGATAACACAGCTTTCAGAGCAACCTGCTGCACCGTCCTCATGAGGAAAAATTTACTCCTTATCTCTAGTTTTAAACTCTCTTGTCTCAATGTACAGCCATTGTTTCTTGCCCTCCCTCCCTGAACTTCTGTGAGGAGCCTGGCTCCATCCCCTTGATGACTGTAGTGTCAGCTGTGGGGTCTGTTAGGTGAACTGAAGCTGTCCCTTCTCCAGGCTGACCCAGCCCAGCTCCCCCAGTCTCTTCTTGCAGAGCAAGTGCTCCATCCCCCACCTCCTCAGAGGGCCTCCCCTGAGCTCCCTCCAGTTTTCCCATGTCCTTCTTGTCAGGAAAAAATGGGAAAAACTGGATGCAGTATCTGGATGTCATCTGACGAGCATCACGTAGAAGGAGTCAAGCCATTCCCTTGATCTACAGGCTATGCCACTGTTCATACAGCCCAGGAGGTTGTTGGTTGCCTTTTCTGCCAACACACACACCATGGGCTCACACTCATCTTGCTGCCCACCTCCACCCCAGGGCCTTTCCCGCAGAGCTGCTTAATGACCTCTCTATCCCCAGACAGTGATGTTGCAGGGGCTGTTTTTAACCTGTAATGGGAAAAATTTCTTGGGATTTGGAGAGCTTGGCATTTGTCCTTGCTGAATTTCATAATGTTCCTGGTGGCTCATTTTGTCAGTCTATTTGGAACCCTGTCCTTGAGTGTATTGACTGGTACCCCTAATTTGGCATCATCTGCAAGTCACCGCCTGCTTATCATTGACAGAGGTGTTAAAGAGGAAAGGTCATGGTGCAGATCCCTGTGGTAGTCCACTTGTCACAGGCATCCAAGTAAAATATGACCCATTACCTTCTGACCCCCATCATTCAAACGTATTTGATCCATCTGGTTGTCTAGCCATGCAGACTGTAACATCCCACCTTTAGTATCATGGACAACTATGAAAATCTTGCTAAAGTCTATGCAAATAACATCCACCACTGTCCCTGTATCCACAAATCTATTCATTTTATCATAGAAGACATCCAGGTTTACTCTTGGAAAATCCATACTGGTGACTTCCAATCACTTGTTTAACTTCATGTGCCCGGAAATGTGCTCCAAGAGGACTCTTTCTATGATTTTCGCAGGAACTGAAATGAGGCTGACCATCCTGTAGTTCCTGGGGTTGACCTTTTGGCCTTTTTTGAAGACGACTGTGACATTTGCCTTTCTCTAGTCAACAGAGACAACCCTTTCCTTCTCAAAGACTATGAAAAGAAAATAAACCCAAATTGCTATTTTTAAATCTTTTCAAAGCATGTACATTTGTCATTGAGTACATATTTTGTTTTGTGGAATAATGACAGAAACATTGAAATTATGCATCTCTTCTGCAGATGGCTTAACATTTGATTTCAGCTAAAGTTGTATTCATTTTTACGGTACGTAAATTCTTCTAGGTATGAATTACTGATATAAAGTTTCTGGCTACAAATTATATATTGGAAACCCTCAAGAGGGTTATTGTGTTGGCTCACTGTCAAGTGTACTATTGCTTGTAAGATGTCAGTGGAAATTAGAGTTGTATGGACATTAAAATACTAGCAACCACCTTAGCTGAGTAATTCTCAAATGATTTTAAATTAACTTACTCTACACTCAAAGAAAATTCAGGCAGTGTGTCAAGCGAACAGTCTAAAGATTATTCATATGAATTAGTAGTGTAGGCCTGAGTACACAAATTTGCTAATTGCAATTAGAAAACAGTAGTAATTAAATATGCTTCCTGAGAATTTAGAAACCATTTTTAAATAGTTTCTATTGCTCTCATTGCTGCAATTCATCTAACATTCAGTTAATTCATATTCTTTAGGTTACAGCTCTTTTAAAAAAGGCTAACATATTATTTATTTAAAATAATTAAAATTATGGGGGAAAAGCCAACACAATGTATACCAATAAGTTATTTTCCTGCCTAGTCCATTGCACATAATTTGTCTTTTAGATCAGTCCTTAAATAGCTATGTCTGTATGACTTTTAAATCCTATTCACCTGCACAACAACATGGCTTTGCACTCTTTTTTCTATGCAGAAAACTTTATTTATTCTTTATTTATTCTCTCTTCTATTGGTACTGCCACCATTCTGTGGCTAGAGTTCCTACCTCATGGTCTCATGCTGAAAAACCTCAGTTGCTGAGAAACTAAGGTGGCAGTGGGTTCATTTCTTGTGAATGAATTTTTGAGGTGCCTGTGGAGAACACTGGCAACATGGAAAAGCTCTAATGAAAGATTTTCCAATCCTGTTGCTAAACAGTGTTAATAAGTGAGTTTTGTGCTTTATTTTGCGTTATTGATGTGTGAAAACCAGCTTTATTTATGCTTACAGCACAAGTAGCACTTCTTATTGGACCTACTGGCTTATAACAATAGCCATCTCCTTGTAAAACCTTCTATGAAAATCAGGTCAACTTTATTTTTGATATTCAGATCAGAACTGAGATGCTGGGGATAATATGGTTTTTGTCCTTTATGCAAGTTGTTCCATACATGCACATGTACTTATTATTATTTGTATTTTTGTACTTTTTTCCAGTGTTCAACCTGTCCTCTAGATGATTTAGCAAGTAAAAAAAAGGATCATATAGAATATGTAGTGGGTTAAAACATAATTTGAATGCAAAAAAGAGCAATGCTAAAGCTGAGTAAACTAATCAAATGATTAGTGATATTATAAGTAGGTCCCTAGATATTATTGGCATTTTATTAGTTAGAATGATTTCAGTCCAGAGAGGTAATCTAATAGTCCTGGTCAGTAAAATCCAGCTCCCAACAGATGTCCTTATTCAGATGAGTTGCCCTGTACATCCTGAATAATTAGATTGTACATGGGTGGCTTGAACTTCATTGCTTGGTGCAAAGAGCTGACTTGCTTCTCTTCAGGTCATGTGAATGTAATTTGGGATCTGTAATGCAATGGAGGGTAGGTTTTGTGCACAATTCACTTGCCAGAATAACAACAGGGGATTCGTAGGGGTGAGAGGGTTGAACGGATGAAAGCACTGCTGTATTATTGACTCACACTTTAAATCTAATTTGAAGATAGAATTTCACCTTTTCAACTCTTCCCTACATTCAGTCACAAAGCACAATTGCTCAGGCTTTATACATGCCACGACTTTGGCCCTGCAGTCATGACCAGAGATGTCACAGTTAGTTGATCTAAAATGTGTATCAGCACTAGGCATCACTTAGAAAAATGTTAAAGAACAAGTAAAACTAAGCACTGAGTATTGAGAAGTTGGCTACCATGTTAAATTGATGAGACAAAATGTAGGGCAGAGTCTCGTGGGAAGCAAAAGGAGGAAACAGGTGTAGATCTAATACTGCAGACCTGTTCTCCTCCCCAGAACACTACAGAAAGAAATAAAAATCAGGGATGTTAAATTTTCCATGTTCAGTTTTATAGGTGTTTATATTTATTCAATTCTTTTTTACAGTAATTGAAGAAGGAAAGTGATACCATAGTTACATTTCCCTTTTCTTGCTTGCTTGCTTTCTTCTATAATGACATAGGATGTTGTTAGTGTTTTGCATGCCCCATCCTAATTTTGAAGGGTAAGAAATATGGTTTTAAAAACTAGATAGTGGCAGACAAAGAAAGGTGATATAAGAAGGAAAAGAAAGGTGGATAGAAGAAAAAGAAGAGAGCTAGTGACCCAGAAATATAGCCTGATTTTATACACTGAAGAAAACACAGGCAAAATAGATTTCCTACCACAGGCAAAATCTAAGTGGGAAAAATAAAATATAGGAAAAAAAAAAAGACCGTGCATTATACTGCATTTCCTATATGTGATCAGGCTATTTTCTATATTTCTGATGAAATTACAGATAAATGCTATAATAATAGTGTTTTGTATTATGAACACACATGATACTTATTTATTTAATTATACATTAGAAAAGAGTCCGGATGAAGAAAGATTTTCTGTTTGAGGTCCATTTCACATCTCATTTTTATAATCCAACTGACTTGTCTTGTGCCATTAGATGGAACACAAATGAGTACTAGAGAACAGGGAAAGGAGCAAATTGGGATAAAATTTCACAGGAAAGTATTATGAAATTAAGTAAAAGAGTTTGAGTGTTTTATCTGAGAAAAGCCAATAAATCTTTTTTTGAGCCTTTGATTTCTCCTTGTCCTAATTAGATGTATCTTATGAAAAGTTCATAAAAATAAATGTTTGGGATATATTTTTAAAATTACTAAACCATTCCTTATTATAATGAAAAAGAAGCATTTTGCGCTTGAAAGTATGATGCAAATTACTACACTTAGCCTATAGCAAAACATTCTGCATCAAAGAGCTGTGCTAGCTGAGGCAATAGTCAATGATTAAAAATAAATAATGAATGTAGAAAATAAAGCTTGAATTTTAATTCTTACAGTATGTAGAAACTTAGATAGTTTTATCTGCAGAGTTTCATTCTTGTCCTTAAATCCAGACCAAACTTTAGTCTGTGATCATGATATAGTTCATAAACCTACAGTCCACAAATCTGGCAGATCGGGAAAAACAAACAAGAAACAATCAGAAGTTGTCATTTTAATATGCTCAAATGAATGTAGCTGACTGTCTTCTGAAATTATACATTTGTATAAAGATCAGAAGATTTCCTAAAAGAACTGCAATATCACAAATTAGGTGAGGTTGGAAGGGACCTCTGGAGGTCATCTAGTCCAACCCCCTTGTGCAAACAGGGCCACCTAGAGGTGGGTGCCCGGGACTGCCTGGATGGCTTTTGAATATCTCCAAGCAGGGAAAGTTCACAACTTCTCAGGGCAACCTGCATCAGTGCTCAGTCACCATCACAGTAAAAAAGTGTTTTCTTATGTTCAGATGGAACGTCTTATATTTCAGTCTGTGCCCATTGCCTCTGGTCCTGCCACTGGGCACTAAAAAAAAGAGCCTGGCTCTGTCCTCTTTGCACCCTCCCTCCAGGTATTTATGTACATTAATGAGATCCCCCCTGAGCTTTCTCTTGTCCAGTTTAATCTCTCTGAGTCTTTCCTCACAGGAGAGATGCTCCAGTACCTTAATCATCTTTGCAGCCCTTTATTGGACTTTATCCAGGATGTCCATGTCTCTCTTGCACTGAGGAGCCCAGAACTGGACATAGTACTCCAGGTGTGGCATCACCAGTGCTGGGTATAGGGGAAGGATCACCTCCTTTTACCTGCTGCCTGTACTTTGTCTAATGCATCTTAGGATACCATTAGCCTTCTTTGAAGCAAGGGCACATTGGTGGCTCATGTTCAACTTGGTTTCCACCAGGAGCCCCAGGTCCTTTTCTGAGCTGCTTTCCAGCTGGGTGGCCCCCAATATACATTGGTGCATGAGGTTGTACCTCCACAGGTGTAGGACTTCGCACTTCCTTTTGTTGACCTTCATGAGGTTCATGTCAGCCCATTCCTCTTCCTGAAGGAGAACCCAGAGACTGATGCAAAAACTGCTGCCTTGGTTGGCTGCCTCTGTTATCTGCACTATTACAAAGATACCTCTGAAAAACCTGTTATAGAAGCAGGACAGTTGAATTGTTGCAGTACTCTCCACAGGTTAATTATTTCTGATTAGAAAGAGACTGTTAACTTTGCTGCATGTTCTTGCTAATGTGGCCATCCTGCTTTAGAGTGCGCTGTGTAGACATACAAGATTTCTTAGTGCTAGGTTATATTTCTGCATAATAACTCTATCAATGTAGGACAATATTATACGCAAACTACTTAAAAGATCAGCACCTGCCTCCTATGTTCATTCAGCTTTCATTCAGCTTTCTAACAATCACTTAGAATAACCAGTTACTAATTGTAGGGAGCAGTTCAATTCTTTTTTTTTTTTTTTCTTTTTTTTTTTTTTTTCCTTTTTTTTTTTTTAGGCAAAGAATAAATAACTATTGTAATTTTCATGTTTTTTCTTATGTTTGTGTATTTTGCATTAGAAAGAATTATAAGAAACATTACTTATAATGCATACAGGAATATGAAAATAAGCAGCTATTTAGATTTAAGGTTTGTAACAATTGTTTAGAGTAAGGCAACCTGATTCTTAAGTGTTCTTTAAGAGAAAAGTTTTTGAAGGATTTGGTTCCTCATTCATATACCTAGCTTTATCTAGTAAACATAAGAATCTAATTATAAAAATCAGCATGAGAAAATCTTAAAAGCCATTAGTCCATCTTAAAATGTTTAATTTTATTATTATGTCCACAGTAACAAGAAAAACTTCTGCTTATTAACCATACCCACTTAGATCAAGCAATGTATTTCATACTTTTGTCTACATGACTTGGCCGGTAGTTCTTCTTCAAACTTCCTGTTTCCAAGTTTCTGTAACTGTTATCTCAACTCAGGTCTTTATTGTGAACTTAGATAGCATCGATGATTTCAATGAAACCAGTAATTATGCACAGATTTAACTCTAAAACACAAACATGCAGGGCTTTAACATTGGTCTCTTTAAAAAGAGATTGGTCCCTTTATTTATTTCAGCAAAATTAGGAAGTCCATACCATTCCTCTTTTATTCCAAACTTCTGGATTTTTTTTTAAACATTTTTAAAATTGGTGAGGTTTGATAGTCAAAATCTGCCACGGAAACAGTCCCCACTAAGAAGTGCGTATTTTAAGTTTATTTTTGTAAGGTGGAAAAAAAGAAGATAGAGAATATATTTGCTCTAGTCTTCTGAAGTATGCAGGTAGTAAAGATTCCTGACCCATGGCTGCAGTGAAAACTGTAAGGAATAATGTTGCTGAAAAGTAATTGGGGCATCTGAGGGCTGGAAAGACAGAGTGAATGAGCTCCTAGACACTGTTAAATGGTTGGAATGAGCTTTGCTTCAGCATTTCGCCTAAAAGCCTGCAAAGATGACCAGCAAAAAAAGCCTCTCTCCTTCACACTGTATGAGCTGTTTAGGAGAGAACGTTCAGGCAAAAGTTCTTCTTGATTATAGAATCATCCTGTTGCAAGCCTGAATGGTTTTTATATTCCTAATGAATTATAGCTCACTGTCCTTCTCCTACAGCCTTTATCATAAACTGACTCTTTCCATCTCCTTGCTTCTCAAACATGAAAGGGAAAAATTCTTTACTGAAAAAAAAATGCCAACAAAATTGTGGAGCCAGGTGTCAATGGTGCCCTAACCTTTTTTTCAAATAGGAACTGTAATACGGTCTTCATAATCAAATGCTCTTTCTCAAGTAATATATTTTTTCTTAAAACCTTAAAAGCTCTTGAGTTTCATATGTTTCACCATTTTTTCACAAAGAAAAGTTAGTGCTTTTAAACAAGTAAGCATTGGCTGTACCCTGGTTTATTTTTTGTTTGCTCTTCCTTGTATTAGAACTCCATGTTTTTGTGTGCTCAACATCATAGGCAACTCCACCCTTTTAAAAGTACTCTTCCTTGAAAAGAGATGTTCATATAAGCACTGTCTTCAGATAGCCTCTACAAAAACAGGGGCAGAGTAGCCATTACCGAAGGTGAACTTTTTGTTTTATTACCACACATGGAGATAAATCTCATGACTGCTGAATTTTAGATGCTTTTAAAGATAACTTAGAAGTTATAGATATGAAATACACAGTAGTAAATTGTGTAACTATACTGCTGGTAAAACAGTTGTCTAGCTAAAGTACAATATTATTTTCCTTTCTAGTAAGCAGAAGATCCATACTTTTGTTCAACTACCAACTTTCCAAGTCAAATTTTGGAATATGATAGTTCCAAGATATTGCATATCCTCCAAGGTATCAGCTTGAATTTAAGATCAGTAAATCAGTAATTTACTTTTTTTTTTTAATTTCCTTCAATTACCATTCCTTCAAAAACTATTCAATAAAAAAGGGAAATAATTTTAGAGGCAAAGTTAACCTTTTGTTGGTCCAAAATAAATAGCTATATTTGATTCTTCACTTATGAAGGCAAAGATCTCTTTAAGGTTATGAGTAAAGGCTACAACACTGCATCAAAAAATCTTTGAAGGGAAAGTAGGTAACACATTCCTGTGATGGATCATGTCTTCTTTAGTAGCACCACTGTAAAAATGTAGTCCAGACTTGCCTATACTCTCAGTCTGATATACACTGATCTGGTAATGCAAAGTAAATGTAAACCTGCACAGAAAGAAACATCAAGTCAGAGTGCA
>WEKW01005895.1:272-35254 GCA_013389905.1 Sula dactylatra | reverse complement strand
TATGAAATAAATCTTCTGCCACCAGATAGCAATCACCATAACCCAAGTGAGCTGTGCTCAAACCTGTCCTTAGACCTGTCTTTATTTACATTTTGATTGGCTGCCATTTGGATAAGCACGAGTATTGTCTCACAAAACAATGAATTTTAAAGCTATGTCAATGAATTATTTATGATAGTTTGCAAGTGGGAGAAAAGGTGGGCTGAGTGCCATTTCTTTGAATGATCATATGGTTATCTCAAGCAATTTTTTTCTTTCTTTTTCTTTCACTGTCATAGTAGGAACATCTTTCTGATGATTCACCAGTATTCTAGCCATGAATTAACTCTGTACATACATTTATTTTGTCCTAGGGGACTGACTACTTTTGTTTTCAGCTGAGACATAAAATAACTGTGTTGACAAGAATTACCATGAAGTCTGCTTTGGGAACAGTGTGCTATCTTGCTTATACACAGAGGTTATACTTATGTATTACATATTGGGTATTAGATATTGCGTGTCATGCACTGAACAAACAGGGCCATAATTTCACCTGTGTGAGCCACTGTCATCAGAAATGCTAGTAGCTTTCCTCAACACTAGGTAGGCATTTCTTAAACCCTTCTGTAGGTTTGTCAATCCTGTTTAATGAGGTTGCATCTGGAGTAGGAGTCATGGTATATGCCAGACCAGATTTTGAACTATTACAAGGATAGGGCTACAGGTTGAAAATATTTTCCAATTAATAGTCAATTCTTTCCCAACTAATTCCACCGATAGCATTTAGCAATTTAAATAAACCCTCAACTAAATTAGATTGTTTAGCAAAAGGAAGGTGGGGGGGCTTCTCCTGCAATATGTAGTCACAGCAACATGGCACTTAAGAGAAATAAAATGAAGGTGGAAGTCTCATTTACTATTAGTTCATCTTCAAACACAGCCAGTCCAAAGAAATTTTAAGCTCTCATTAGTGATTGAATCAGTTATAAATAGGCACAAATGTCCTTTCTGCCTAGAAAGCCTAAAGAGATTACTCAACAGATGCAAATCCTATTCACTGTGATTGACAGTGCCAGAATGTTAAGATAACATACTGGTATTGCATGTAAATGCAAATAATTGCCACCTATAATTGCAAGTAGTTGGTTCTTTTGCACACGGTCATCCCGCTGTCTGAATTACATTCTCTTTACTAGTCATGCATTTAAAAATACAAAATCTTTGTATTTTTACAAAAATAGCAGATATGAAGGTGTTATATCAAGGAGAACAAGTGTTTCCATTAATGATATGAATTACACAGTTGTTTGAGAAAACCAAATAAATTCAGCCATTCTGGAGATTCTGGTGTCCTATATTCTAAAAACTAGATTAATTTATTAGGGATGTTTCCTTTGCTGTTGGTCTGGCTTGATTTACTTTTGCTACCACTGTCATATAACACTTTTCTTTCTATTAAAATTTAGTTTCTTTCATCAATAAAATGACTCAGAACAAAATGTGCTAGATCCTTTATGGGGCTTTTGTTAAAATGCACTTGTTTCTGCACAGAAACTTAAGCACTTCTCAGTCAGCTTTCTCACTCCTCTGCTGTACTTGCCTAGACTAAGCTTAGGGAAGACATTTGCGTATGAAATATCCAGTATGCTAATGGACTAGATTTATGCTAAGTTAGTGAGAGATGTTAAACAAATCTGATTGTAGCTGCCATCCCATTTTAAACTCTAGGTCCCAAGCAAATGGAAGTGTAGTATTATATTTTTCTTTATATATTTACAACTTCTCAGCATTCTAGGATTGGGTTTTCTTTTCCCCCCTGTAGTTGCTTATGGCTATATTATGGTCTGACCTACATAGCTGGCAGACAGCTCCATTGAACAGTAGCTCCATCTGCACTGAGGCAATCAATGGTCATACCATTTTTCTCTTCCTCCCTACAGGGCTGTGGAAGTTATCTCTTTTTCCTATTTTCTTGGAGTGATGGTGACTATTTCCCAAACAAATTAAGGGATTTAAAAAATGCAGATGTTCTCCTCCTCATTCTGTTTTTATTTTGCTGATTCTAGGTATGTGAATATTCAGATGGAACCAAGTCTTTGAAGCTAGGAGACTTCGGACTGGCGACTGTGGTTGAAGGACCTTTATATACTGTCTGTGGTACACCCACATATGTGGCTCCAGAAATCATTGCAGAGACAGGGTGAGGATGACTGACTAAGACACAGGTCTTGTAACCAGTTATTTTTGGCAGGTAGCCCCTAACTGTTGTAAAAACTAGAATACTCTAATAAGGGTGGTCCTCTATCTTTTTATAACCAAACCACCTATGAGAAAGCAGGCATCATTCAGTTCCTCGAAGAGGCCAGTGTTGTTGCTCAACCTGCCCCCAGAATTCATCTTTGCCTCCATACCATCCCGCTAGGACCAGCGCTGGTGCAGCGGAGTTTATTGCTTTGTGTTCCTTGCCTTACCTCACTGTTCAGAGCCCATTGTACCAGCTGTGGCAGCTGCTTAGGGGGAAAATGGACAAGCAAAACACAGTGTTCATGTTAGAAACAGAATAATTTATATTGGAAGAGACTCCAGAAGTCACCTAGTCTAAACCTGTTCTCAGAGCAGGTCTAATTAGATCATGTTGATTCAAGTGCCCTTGTTTGGGTGGTGTGAGATATTTGGTAACTGTTGGTTTAATTAAACAGCCTCATTTTTCTGTATTTGACAGGTAAATACAAAATGATTCTGTAAAATGCTAGAATTTCACAAGTCGTCTTTCCTTTTAGACCTATTAGACCTCCATTCCATCTGAGCTGACTCTTGCCATAGCTGTGATTATTCTGAATTTGGTTTTCCTAATGGCAGAGGTTTGTTGTATTGTTTCAAGCATTTCTCAGTGCATTTGTCATATCAAGAAATATTTCACAGCTGCAGTGACCTCAAATGTCAAAGGGCACTTCATCTGCATGTTTTAGATTTTGATAAACTGAACCTACTGGATAGAAAAGAATAGGAAGAAAGACCTCTTTTTGACCTCTAGTGTTTTGATTTCTGTGCTTTAAAAGAAAAGTGCAGTTCTTTTTCCCTGTGTTTCTCACTCAAGAGACTGGAGAAGTGGTATCTTGTTGCTTAGCAACACATGATAACCTTAGAGACAGTTACTCCAGTATGGGGACTGAGAAAGCACATCCTTGTCTTTTATCGTTAGTGATTCTGGGTTGGGACTGAATTGTATCTGAGTATATTCAGAAGACCCTGGAGAGCCTTGAAGCTTATGAAAAAGAAAAAAATCAGTGAAAAATGGCGTTATCATGGTTTTGTGAAGACAGTGAAGGATGCTAAGTAAAATGATGCTTAGGTACAAAATATATTTTCACATCATCAGCAAATAACTTAGATTCTCAATACATATTCATGTAAATGTAATCAATTGCTTGATTGGAATGACTTTTTTAATCTAGCACAAGTAACACAGTCTTGTTTTCTCAGGTATGGCTTAAAGGTGGATATTTGGGCTGCAGGTGTGATCACATACATACTGTTATGTGGATTTCCACCTTTTCGCAGGTGAGTGTCCCTGTATGTCAAAGGGAGAAATAGAAAAGAGCCAAGTTCTTTCTGAGCAAGTCTTACCTATCTCACTGAAGAAGGTATAAGGGATTAGATTGACACATTTCCTTTACCTTTTTGTTCTTTTTTTAAATTGCTTTCACTTGTCCTCTTGTCAGATTTGGGGATCAATTTTATTTACTTATTTTTCTAAGGGTTTACTGCTGTGTGCAGGGATATGGTGGTGTGAGGGCATAATTTCTTTTCCTTTTATCTGCTATGTGTATCCCGGTTCAATGAACGTGTATACTTTGCCCTCTAGTGTTTGTGTTTGGACACAGCAGCTTACTAGTTTGTAGTGTTGAGGGTGAAGGGCTAATGGTAAACTGAGGTAAGGGGATGAATTTGCTTATGTAGCATTTTTAACCTTGTTAATCTTTTTGATAAGTGTCATATGAGTGATGGAGTTTGCAAACATGATTCTTGCTACTCAATGTCGCAATATGTATGAGTTCTACTAAAAATTAAATGGATATGCTTTGTGCCTCAGCAATTTTTTTTGCCAGGAAATAAGAAGGAATTAGCACATTTTAATAGGAAGTCTCCTCCTAAGTTATTTGTGCACAGCCTGTCTGTCCATTTTTATAGCAAAATACTTAGCTTTTGACTAAAAATCACCAGACTGAATAAGAATATTTTGCAAAGAATACAATGTAAACAACAGTCAATAGGGAAATTATCATTTAGTTTAGGTATTTGGTTTTTTGCATCTGGTTAGTTCATGTTTAAAACAGAAAACATTTTGAAAGGTATATTATACAAAAAAATGGCGATTGTTCTGAATAGAGTTTGGCAGTTGGGCATGGAGAATGTCCATACCGTACTATTAGGATCAGGTCTTACCCAAGGTTAATAAATATTTATTGCAAAACTAACCCAAGACGTAAATTGTTCATTACAGAAATAGGTTGGGTGGGTGTTCAGAGTGGCTAGGGCCAGCAAACAGAGGTTAAAAAAACAAACAAAAGAAACCTGCTGCCATTGATCCCTGAATATTCATGACACCATGTTTCTGACACAAAAGTACTTATCCTTTCAGTATCAGTAGCCTGCCAATACTCAGTAAACTAAATGTATCATGTGTTTACCATATCTCCTCTTTGGATTTTGAAAATTCTCCTGTTGTGATCGTTTAACAGAAGAGGCTCATTACACTACACTGCTTACCCCCATCATATGCTTTCTGTAGCAGGTCCCTTAGAACTAGGCTGGCAAGTGACTTATTTTTTAATCACCTTTCCTGTATGTTAGCTATGCAGTCTCTATTCCAGTGGAAGTTCTTTCACCTCAATATATTGGTTTTTCTGTTCTCATCACTCCTGACAGCGTAACTACAGCAAACACCTCAGAAGTGCTGCCACTATATAAGCTCGGAAATTATGCATTTATAGAGGTTGATATAACATCATTTCTGTTCCATCCCCAAATCAAGTTATAAATTTGCATGCCAAATTGACTTCTTTCTCATGATCTTTTCTTATGCAGTGAAAACAACCTTCAGGAAGACCTCTTTGATCAGATACTTGTTGGGAAGCTGGAATTTCCTTCTCCCTACTGGGATAACATCACTGATTCAGCAAAGGTACTGGGTACTGATATGTTTTCCAACCTGAAATAGCATTTCTGACAAGCCACTGAAAAGACTGTGCTCTGTTGGAAAGGCAGAATAGAAGCTTCAGACCAGACTCTTACCCACTTTCCTGGCTGCGGTGTCTGGCTTAACAGCACTTGATGAAAGCTCAGGTTTTGCAGGCCATTATATTATTGTCTAAGTAAGTGTAGCAGAATGCCATTTGCATTCAGTGAACATCACATGCTATTCAGTTTACTTGATGATGCACTATTATAGCAGGTTCAGTGCTTCAGCTGTAAAATAAGTGTGTCTCTGAATTTTTCCCTCCTCTCGCTCTTTTAAGAAAGAAAAATTATTGCTATGTGGACTGAATGCAATTGACATCATTTGTTCCTGTTTCACTTGAGCCAGTTATTAGAACTTTTCAAGAGGTGCAGCCAGCTTGATTTGCCATTGCTAATAGTTCTTGTGTTATCATTACAATTTGTGTTTAAAATGATTGTGTCTGTAGGACAAGCATTCCAACTTTTAAGCCCTGCTTCTCAAGCTAATTCAGTAACGTGCTCTGAATGACATCTGAGAATGCTAATTAGCAAGTGGAGATTATTTTTTATCCAGCCAATGAAAAGTTGCATTTTTTTTCTGCATTTCCCGGTGGCTGTTTATCCATTTGCCAACATTTCCCAAGCTCCAGTCATCTAACACTCTTCCAGACATGCATTCTGTACAAACAAGGCCCTCAGTCTTGGTACTTGAGATGACCTTTTACTTCAGACTTACACAGACTAAATAACTTGGCTGGTTGGAAAAACCTCTCAGTAAGTTATGCTGTTATAGAATAGAGTCATAGAATCATTTAGGTTAGAGAGAACAATAAGTTCTCCGCTCAGCCTCCTCTTCTCCAGGCTAAATAACCCCAGTTCTCTCAGCCACTCCTCATAAGACTTGTTCTCCAGACCCTTCACCAGCTTTGTTGCCCTTCTCTGGACACGCTCCAGCACCTCAGTGTCTTTCTCGTAGTGAGGGGCCCAAAACTGAACACAGTATTCAAGGTGCGGCCTCACCAGTGCCGAGTACAGGGGCACGATTGCTGCCCTGCTCCTGCTGGCCACACTATTCCTGATACACTCCAGGATGCTGTTGGCCTTCTTGGCCACCTGGGCACACGCTGGCCCATGTTCAGCCGGCTGTCAACCAGCACCCCCAGGCCCTTCTCTGCTGGGCAGCTTTCCAGCCACTCTTCCCCAAGCCTGTAGCATTGCATGGGGTTGTTGTGACTCAAGTGCAGGACCTGGCACTTACCTGCCTGAAGAAGCCATTTCCCAAAACTGTAGCGATGAACAATTTCCTTGAAAAACTCTTAATAAAATTATGAAGACTGACAATTTGGAGGCTATAAAGGGTTGTTTTTGAGAGAGGGATTTGGCTCCGAGTACACGAAGTTGTTCATGTGGGAGGGGGACATATTTGTCTTAATAGGCTTGTAGAACTAGTTGTAAACTAGTAAACTAGTTGTTAGTTGCAAAAGAAGAAACTTGAATGAATAAACAACTGAAGAAAGTTGGTTTGGGTTTTTTAAATCTTATTTTGCTGACTGCTTTGTATCAATGACCTCTTAAGGTTTATCATATATGTAGGCACCATTAACAGAAGGCCCATGGAATTATTTGATAAAGCTAAAGACATCTGCTTTAGTGCCTCTAAAATATGATGAAAGCCACAATACCAACTCTTTTGGGAATAACAGTATAATTAGTAGAATTGAGCATTTTTTCTCTTTCTATCTGCTTTTTCCTATACCAGGTGATCCTTATCTGATGAAATGAGTGAAATGTCTTTTATTCTTCTGGAGCAACACAGAAGAGAACATAGTTTTCAAATAATTTCTGCAGTTTCTTGAATTTCAGATGCAGTTTCTTGCCTCTGATTTGTGCTCTTTAGGTACTGTTACTATGTGCATGTACACTGCCCATGCAGGATCTCATCTGTCCCAGGTTTGTTTTCATTCTGGTCACCTGCATGAATATCTAGAGAACAAATTGGGACATTATAGCTAATTTTTTTAACATTTCCTTTTCATCTGGTTTTGAAAGAGTCAGTGAAACATGGATACAATAAGTTGATATAAATATACTGTCCAGCATACTCTAAACCTAAAGGGCAAATTTTTTATTCCACTAAAGTCACACTGGTCTCACTGGTTCTGCTATAATGTAAGCTGGTTTTTTTTTCTTTTTTTCACCCAGGTAGCAAGAAAATTGCGCTGAGAAGAACTTGGTGCAACANGTGAAAGTCTAAAATAAAAAGTTCCCTTTTTCTAGTGGGCTTTTTTTCCCCCTTTTTTTTTTTTTTTTTTTTTTTTTTTTAATAAAGGAGTTAATTAGCCTGATGTTACATGTGAATGCTGAAGCCCGATATACAGCAGCACAGATCCTAAGCCATCCCTGGGTGTCAGTGAGTAAATTACATTTTACTTGTCTCTAATTTGATATTAAATCTATAAATCTAACTATTAAAGTGTAGTTTTCAGGAGCAGCAATGCACTTCTATTATGCCCATTTCTGGAACCCCTAGTCCCATTTCCACATAAGAGAGAACAACAAGAGTCTGAAGTTAGCTTCAATTCAGTGGACTGAAAGTATACAGCATCACATGGCATTTTAAGAAATAGAATTTCATGCATAAAACAGTGGTTGCTATGATCCTTTGCTCTGTAATTTATCTTAACCCATATCTCATGTAGCAGAGGGCGTTCACTTTTGCGCTGCCTGTCTGAACACTTACTTTGCGTTAAAAAGCAGGAAGTACCGGAGGATCATAGAAAATTTCTCTTTTACTCAGTTACATTCAAACATACTTTTGGGTTTTTTCCTAACTTGAATATTGTGGTTATTCTAATACAGGATGATGCTTCCCAGGAGAATAATATGCAAGCTGAAGTAACAGGTAAACTGAAGCAGCACTTTAATAACACCCTACCCAAGCAAAATAACACATCTGCTGGGGTTTCTGTCATCATGGTAAGAGACATGAGCATTTTTATACATTGATATTATACTTCGCATATTTTCCTAACAGTGCTCTATGGGCATGTGTGGTGCAAGAATAGCAAAAGCAAAGCTAGAATAGTCTCTAATTCTAGTCTTTATTTGTGTATAGTGTGGATTGTCTCATCATCCCTCGAGAGCAACCGAGTCTATCGCAGTGTGCTAGCTAAGCCATAAAAACAAGCTTTCAAACAGAAACATGTAAACACTAAGTAGCTGTATGTTGAAATGAAGCTTATTAATGATTTGAAATCTTTCATTATAAAAACTGTAATTTTTTATCATACTGACCACCTAGTTAGTTAAGTAGGCTCTTCCCCTCTGCCTGACCAAGGATTGCTTGATCTGGAGCATACTGTTGTTCAGCACTACGCTTGCCGGGACACCAGACTCCATTTCAGAAACCGTCTTTGTAGTATTGAATGTTTACCACATTAATTTTGTCTTAATCTAACCCCTGCTATGTTTTTTTCTGTTCCCTAATGGGGAACTTTCTTCAAAGCATACAAAGGAACCCTGATGACCTATAGTTGAACTTACATTAACGGTAATTCCAGAAGGCAGGTGTGTGAATCATGGTAGAAGAAATGGAATTACTGTTACCAGTACTCAGAACTGCACTTGTAATTGGCCCGTCACGTTTGCGGAGAATATGCAGCTGCTGTAGAGATTGAAGACCCATTCTGTTCTTATTGTGGTCCATTCTTGTCTAATGCAAGGATGGACACTGCGCACAAGAGTATCTTCAGTTACTGAACGAAAAAGAAAACCATCTATGATAGTAACATAACAATGATTTCCACCCCCACCCCTCCTTATTGGTATTAATTACTCTCGAAGTCCAGCCCACTTATGTTAACAAAGAATTGTTCTAATCATCTGGAAGTAGGTAAATTTAAATAATGCTTCTGCATACACATATGCTTTTGCAAATACATTTATGTGAATTAAATAGGCCAAAGATTTAAATGTAGGAAAAGTGGTAACATAAAAATAAAAATTAGAAAAGTCAGAAAATGGATTTCAGGTTCATGCTGTTGTCTGCATTTCATTTGACAGTTTGACTTGACAGTTTGAGAGGGACTTCAGAGCTTCATTCTTTATACTCTTGAGACTATGGATAAGCCTGAAGCTGAAAACTGGTACAAAATGCACTATATGTAATAAGAGCAATTTTAATTCTAACTCTCAGCCCCTCTCCAACTTGCATGCCACTTAAGCCTGTCTCAGATCTCTGATACAGTGTAGCTTCTGGCTTCTTATTGGTGTGGGTTTTTTCTGATTCTGTTAGCTACTGACATTCCTTCAGCCAGGAAAGTATACCTCATTAAAACTTTTCATTTTCCCTTTTCCTGCCTTATTTCCTTCTA
Organism: Sula dactylatra; assembly: GCA_013389905.1. Lineage (NCBI taxonomy): Eukaryota > Metazoa > Chordata > Aves > Suliformes > Sulidae > Sula > Sula dactylatra. The sequence continues at coordinate 25,679 of WEKW01005895.1, read as the reverse complement.
ACAGGTATGGAAGGATGCAAATACATAATTACTTATTTCTGAATGCAGCTCCCAGTTAATTCTGAAGGGAAAAGTAACTTCTCGTTCAAAATACTGTAATCTAATGAGGGTTAAGCCCCTGATTTGTTATTCTTGCCCTGGTTTATCTAGAGCATTGAAATGTAGTTATCTTCATGTTAAGAAGTTCTTCACTTGTACTAGCACTCATTGCTTAAAAACATTCAGATTCAGACAAGCACAGTATTGTAATTCTCATGTATTGCAGTGCATTGCTCTGTCAGTCCACCTGCATATTTAATGGAATCCCTTTAGCATCACTTCATTCAAATATTGTCATCTGGCCAATGCAGATAATAACATCATGTGGCAGATAAGTAAAACTGCACATACCTACTTCAGTGTTCTTGCACAGGAGACTCTTTCTGCCCCTAAAAGCATGTTGCTGTTCATTCATTACTGATTTTTTTTGTCAATTTCAAAATGTTCTGCAAATTAAAATTTGTTGCAATTGTGTTAGTTCTGCTTAAAGTAAGTCTAGTTTCTGTCCCTTGCTTCCTTCCTTTTTCCTCCTTTCCCAATGCCTGCATTGCTTTCCTCTGAGTAGGTCCAAGGCAATGGTACGTACTAACTGCGATGCTTTGTTCTGCTGCACAAAAAATACATGTTCTCCATTTGTAACAAGAAGAAAGGAGAAATAACTCGGCCAGTCTGAAGTGGAAAGAGCTTTACAGCCACACAAAAACAGTAAAGAAAATCATTTAAACACTTACAAAAAAGTTTTCTGTGTATCTGAAATATTCTAACCAAACACTGACATAACCAGCTATTTTTTACTTCCTCAGACATATCTTGGTCTGTTCCCCTGTGAGTAATTTTGTGTATGTGTGTATCTTACAATATACAAAAGCAATTAGAAAAAGACAGGAATTCTTTGAAGACAAAACCAAAAAAACCAAAACCACTGAAATAAGCATTGTTTCTAGTTAAATTACAAATTTTCATTGTCACTTCAGCCTCTATGGTATCACAGAGCTAGTCAGAAGTTAATCAGTCCTAAATTAAAAAAATGGAATGTGTAACATTCATGTTACAGGGGGTGCCACAAAGGTGAAACATGTCACACACTTGTGGATTACTGTAGAAACTCCAAGCTGTACATAACCAGAGTAAGTGTACCTTGCACCATTCTACATAACTGAATAAACTACAAAGAACTTAATTAATTAATCTGTATTAACTTAAATCTGCATTACCACTGGTACTTGAAGATCGTCCACAAAGTAAATAGTTAAGCCAAGAAGTATATGTATTTATAATGATCATTATCAGCCTTCAAACTGTGAAACAAGACCAATTACAGTGTCCCTCCAAGTTTTAGAAAGCAATTTTGATGTATATTTTTGACACAGGAACTACTAGAGTTCCCTCTAGGTCACTTCAGACATTCCAGTAGTAATTAAACATTACACTGTGCTTTAATATAACTTGCAGTATCCTTCAGAGGGTATGAAGGTTGTTGGCTTCAGCAGACACACCGCATAGTCCAGGTAATCCAGCTACTGCACTGTAGAGTTCTCAGTTTTCATTCTAGCCTGCTATTCTCTTCTCCAAGAAACTAATTTTTAAGTATAGTATTCAGAAATGATGCGGTTTTGCCACTGTGTCAGCTTTGTGAGAGGACATTTGCCTACTCTCAACAATAAGCAGAAAAGTGGACCCTTTTCATTAAGAGAGAAAAAATCGTTAGGGTTTCATCTGTCATCTTCACAAACAGATACACTTCTGTACTATGTGGTTTGTTACAAAAAATGTATTATTACGTTTTCACTAAGCATCATACCCGTGTCTGCAAAAGTGCAGGTAAATAAATTTTGCTAACAGCTAGTATGAAGAGTTCCTGCCATATCATAATCACTCATGTAAATTTTTTTCTACATCAGACTTGCAAGACAAAAATTTTAAACTCGCACCATCATGGCAAATGTATGTCTGGAAGATAAGTTTGCCTTATGTTGTCCAAATTCAGCACTATAAAATGCTACTATTAATTATTTGTAAGATTTCTCCTTTTTTTCTGGCTCTAATGCATGCCCTTAATGTCTTGTAGATTGTTTTAACCCTGAAGGTAAGACAGGGTTTTGGTTTAACTGCTACTTTCATATTTTGCCTTTTTTTTTTTTGTTTGTTTGTTTTTAGAACACAGCTCTAGATAAAGAGAGTCAGATTTTCTGCAGCAAGCGCTGTCAGGACTCTGGTAGAGCTGGAATGGAGAAAATGTCTGCAATTACTGCTGCAGCTGATGATCCTCATGTGGCTGAGTCCAAGACCCTCTTCCCTGCTGCTTGTGAGCCACTCAGATCCCCCACGCTCCCTGCCTCAGTATCTCCCGAGTTTGCTGGGGATCACCCTGGTGCGTAGGACTGATGAAACCAAATCCAACTGAAGCTCCCTGCACTCTCGCCACAATTTCTCTTCATTTCACATGACAGTTTGTTTTCGGTTTGTGTGCACCCTCTCGTGGCGAGCCTAAGGCAGGCTCTGTCATGAGAGACTGATCTTCTAACAGCGGGTGAGTGAACGTGCGTTTTGAGTGCTCTTTGCCCTTGTCTTGAGAACAGCAGTAAGGGAAAGATTCTGGCAATGTTAGATGATTTTTAAGTTGTCAGTGTTAGTTGAATTAACTGCATTTCACACAGCCCTGGCCCTAAATAGACTAACTTTATGGTGTAGCTAACCATATTTTTATATGAGCAGTGAGATGATGGAACAGTTACCTGGCCTCTCCTCTACAAGCAGGCCCTGTTCTGTTCTTCTGATGAGGTTTCTCAGAAAAGTGGGAGAGGAGGACAAGGGAAGAAAACTTATATTCACCTTCTGTTCTGATGCCTCTATTTTTAGCCAAGTTTCTACTAAACTTGAAGAGGCAAATTTTCACAAAAATTTTTTAGTTTACTAACTGTAAAATATCATGAGATAAACATTGGAAATAGAGGGAAGGATGGTTGTTTTTGCATCGTTTGTTATCGGACTTGCAGGCTGCAGGGTAGTGTTTAGAATGAAATTAAATAAAGTGACTTGGGATGTAAAGATGAGCACTGGACATGTATTTGTAACAAAGACTGGAGTCAAGGAAGCCTTTTTGTTCTAGCCATTTTCTATCCTAACCACAAGCGTCCCATCCACACCTTTCTCCAGGGTCAGACTACCTATTAGATAAAATAAAATGTCTTTGGACCTGTGAATGGAAAGCTTGCTTCATGTTATCTAAGCTAGGATGAATGGTGCAGTTCCTAGTTCTAGGGTGAGCTGATTGAGGACCTACTAAAAAAAATAGCTGCCATCAATAGCTATCAGAGGTTTGTCAGTGCTATCCCCCTATTCACCTGGTGCAGGCACTGGAAACAAGGATTGGGGAGCAGCTATCCTTAATCTGCAGTCACAGATAGATGAGGTTTTATCTTTACCATAATGCTTAGTTCAATATAGTATGTATTCAGCTTATTCTTTTCCTTTGCTCGTTCTTATGAATTGGTCATAGTTCTTTTTCTTTCTTAGCTATACTTTCTACTAGAATTGTAAAACAAAGACCTGCAATAAACTTTCTTCATTTAAAAAAAAAAAAAGTCATTTATTTCTTCGAGAACTCAGTTATTTTGTCAGTGAAAACGTCATCATCTTCTTTCTGGAGAGACTGAACAGTTAGTAAGATAACTACCAAAAAGTTTTCATAAACTTAATCTGAGGGATTCCCATAACCTTTTAAAAGTTCATTGACTCCTATGGAAGACATAGGTAATACATGGCTGAACATGAGTGTTTTATCTTTTGAAGAGGCAATTAAAGATCAAAAAGTGCCATCTGATAACTTAAGGTCATGGTACAGCTGAAAGAACTACAGCACCTTGGCAAAAAAAAAGGGTAGTAAAGGTATGAAAACATTACATGTCTTAAACTAAGATAAAAAGATTGGGCTACATCCAGTCATTGTGAATTAACTTTGTAATGGGTTCACTGGAGTAAGTTCAGGATATTTGGACAGTATGGGAATGGTCTTTGTATCAAATTATGTACATTTATATTTTGGTACAATGCAAAAATATGAAGATAACACCAAGCTTACTCAGAACAGAAACTAGCAAGAGTCCATTAGCTAGCTGCGTGTGTGTGCAGTTGGTAAATTCTGTAACAAGCCTTAGACTAAGCTAAAGAAAGGATGCATAATTTCAGACGGAGCGGGCTAACCAGCCACCTACAGCAAGGAAAGGGAGCCCTGACAGACAAGGCAGTGACAGACTACTGAATCAGGAGCTGCGTAAAGAGGAAGCAGCCACAAAGTGATGAACGCTGGGCTGAGTTCTTTTTTTCCTAAGAGGATGGATATTCAGCTGTGCAAGGCCTAGATATTTATTTTACAAAAAGCTGTCATGGATTAGGAGACATATCTAACAAGTTGTATTCCACAAAACCTCACGCAGATAGAAAAGAAAGGATGGTAATTTGCCTGGTCAACACCTGCCAGCTCTAAAGTATTACTTTGCCTCATGGAAGAAGAGAGTAAAGACATACATACCCTGAATTCATGTCCCTAAATTCATGACTGATCAACATCTAAACATTCTTAGACAAGTATTTTGATTCACAGAGCAGAGGCAGTTCTAGACTATCCCAAAACACCTATTTAAAAATAGTGACAACAGCTGGAAATGATCATGTCACCAACAAAATCGGATAAAAATATGGGATAGTTGCGCAACTTCTTAACTCCGTGTATGACCCTAGGAAAGTTATATCACTACTCCATGCCTTAATTTAGTTCCACAGATGTTAAATCTAAGGGTGCATAGATGGTATGTTTGTGCTGCTCAGGGTATCAGAGTTTAACATAAAAATAAAGATGTGGTGGTTAACACTATAACACTTAATGAAGGCTCATAAGTCTAATTTAATCCTTCTCTCTTTGTAGAACCATTAGTTGCTGGAAGAAGGCAAAATTAGAAATTTTAAAACAGAACTATGCTACCTGCTATAAAGGGAAAGAAATGACTATAGAAACTGTAAACTCAACTTATACGTTTGGCAAAGAGGACTGTCACTTTTTTTTTTTTTTTTGTTTCATAAAGGTAGCTGAAATTCATGTATCATTTTGATAGGTATTGATTAAATGCCAGTTTTTTTCAGAACACTCAACAGTGACAGCACAACTGCTACCGTGTCTACATTTTAAAAAATGAATTATTAAAAAGAAGTCATCTTAAAAATCCCCAGCCTTTTTGGCTCCTTTGAACATGAATAGTTGTTCATATATCCCAATGGAGCCAATTCCTGCAGTTCTAGATTTGAAAGCCCAGAACTGAATCTTCCCCTGCTGTAAATCAGTGTAACATTAAGTTCACTGAGATTTCCATCAAAATTTACCCTTACAGACAATTACCCACATTCTTGAACTTATTAATTATAATAATGTCAAAATACATTAAGGTAGATGGTATTTTATGATGATGTTACTTTAATCAAGTATTGGCTTATGCTTACAGCTAGTCATTAAGAATATTTATGAAGGCCTGTAAATGTTACTTTGGACTGCTTCAGTAAGCAAAGATCTCTTGTTTTTAAATGCAGACATAGCTGACCCCCCCATCTAAACTGAATACTTGAGGAAGAGAAGCTAAGAGGAAGTAATGACTAAAACTAACAGATTGTAGGGTAATTTTTCCTAAATTAAATAAATAATTTTTTTAAAATATATACATTAATTACATATGTAAGATACCAGAAAGTATTCTTAACCTGCTTCTTCCTCCAGTTTTTAACTCTCTTTCCTCCTGCATATTTTTTTTTTTTTTTTTAAATAAACCAAACCAAAACACAGGCTCTTCTACTATAGTAGAGTGCACCCAGTGAACGGGACTTGGCAACAAAAAGCATGAAGCTTTTTGTTTGAGCTGGGGAAGTTCAGCCTTATAATTCAAGGAAGCAGGTCTTCTAAGACCTCATTAACCTCTCTCAAAAGTAGAGGTTCTATGATTTGAGTATGTGGCGAGAAGACTATGGCAACAACAGTAACTTCCACAAGTAACATCCACTGCCATTTTTCTTGCTCTTTGCTTAGAGATTGTGAGTGGTGTATATGACAGAGGTTGCCAAAATACATGATACAAGCGATTGGGCATCCTTCAGCAGGTGCCAGACACTTCATGTTACCTCTTGGAGGCCCCGGTGATAAAGGAGATGCTCCAGCACCCTGGCGTCAAGGGCATCAGGAGCAAGATCCTGTATATGATTTCCAACAGGGATCACAGCTTTGGCCTTTATGAGAAGACTTATCTTCCTATCTACTTGAAATAAAAAAATCTTAGCTAGGAAGCAGTAACTTGTTATACCACTGCCTGTATGCTCACCAAAAAGGGGTTCAAATTCCTATTCACAGAAATTATTTTGATCATCTCAGGCTAAACCATTAAATTTATGTAGCACGCAGGAAATTTTTATTTTAAGAGTCTCATTTAAGCCTAGTTTTCATATTGTTCTTCCCCCCAAGTCTAATTGTTACAGATTGATAAACTTACTGAAGTGATTATTCACTTTTATATAAATATACATATTTATCAATTGTCTTTGTTTTTTACAGTTTTAAAGTGGGAAGTGATATTTTGCATTTACTCATTATTTCTTCCAAGCTACTGTCAAACAGCAATTGAAAAGCAACAGAAATGCACATAACTAGTAACCTATCCAAAATGCTGGTTAAGTAAAACTGATTATTATTTTTTTTAACATTAAAAAAAGGCAAGCAAATCAAACACTCCTACTGCAATCAGTTTCAATGTCTAATGCATAGGAGTAGGTATCTAGTTGAGTTTTTGTGTCAGGGGAATCCTTTCTAGGGGCATTTTTGTTTTGTTTTTAAACAAAATTAGCATTGTAAAAAAATATACTAGTGCAGGGACTGAAGAAGCAAGCTGTCATGCAACCAGCCACCAAGAATATTTTCCTCAGCTGTTGCTTCTGTTCTTGATTTTGTTTCAAACAGCATTTGAATTTTAAGTGCCTTTGTCATATTTGGAAACAGAAAGCCCAGAGTGAGAATCATGTAAGATGCAGGTTTCAGAGAAGCAAAGCTTCAATGAAAAGTACCAGCAATTATTCCCTTCTCCCCAAAATAATATTTGCCAATTAATATAAAGTGCTGAAGTTTAGAGTGTTTAAACGCTGAATACTTAAAGTTTAAACACTTTGCTTAAAAAGACACTAGCTCTGTTGTTTAGAATGGTTAGAGTTTGGTTTTGCAGCTACCAGGGCTTGCTTGAAAAAGGATCCCTAGCACACAGGATAAACAAGACAAAAAGCAAAATGCAAGAGCAATCTCCAAATATCTGTTACTGGAATTATTGCTGAATACACAAGGTTCTAAACACACAACTAGACTCAGTTGTGCTAAAGAATTTTGCAGCTCAGAGCTCACGACACACAGTGAACAAAGCAACAATGGGAAGAAAATAATTAGAATTTGAAGAAAATAGTTAATGATCATATCTCAAACTCTGTCCATTTAGCAAATAGCAAGTACCACTTTTTGAAAACCTCTTTTTGTCTATTCCCATGCAATACAGCATAATTTCCAAAGCACACATTTACATGTCTTCAATTAATTGACTACATGATGTAGTTCCAAGTAGGAAGTTGTATGTAATTTCAGATTTTACTAAATATACAAATCTCTCTGGTTTCAAGACTATGCTTTCTGATATTATCTCAATTCATTTACACAAAAGTAGTTGTATTTCCCATAATTTATAAAAAGTTGTGAAATATTTTACATACTCTATAATAATATGCTTCTTTATAATAAGAAGTCTCAACTAAAAATAAACTATTTACAGATACAAGTTAGAATTTATTCTTTTGAATTTTGTTTCATATGTTTTAATCAATTTTTTTTCTCATGAGACTGACTGTATTTGAATTGCAGGGCTTTATGTTACATGTAGTTGAATTTCAGTAAATCTAAACAAAATCAGAAACCATTTCCTACAGTTTTTGATCCAGAGCTTTTAAAGAGCAGCTTTCAATCATGACGCATAAGCACGGACATGCATCATTAACTGTATTAGTTTACTGAAGTTCTTAGGTTGGTTCTGCACAAAAGTAAACTTTTGGATTTCGTGTAATGTTGTATCACGTGGGAAATGCGAGTGACTCATCTCAGGCTTTACACAAATATCCTAACCCTATATGGGAAAGGTCTCACTAGTTTAGAGCAGACCCAGAGAATGGCCCGCCCATCTCTGGTTTTATTTAACAAGGATGCAGCCAGTTTCTCAAGAACATTATAGTCAGCTTTTATTCCCTTTGAATTACTTCTATGTATAAGAGTAAGAGAAAGCAAAACAGATGCCATAAACACAAGCACACTTAAATCGCTGTGAATATGAAACTTAGTACATAAAATGGACAAGCTGCAATCCAGATAGTCACCATATCTAGGCCATTCTTATTCAATGTATCTAACAGCAATTATGCCCTGACTAAAGCTGCAATAAAATTCATCTCCCACAGAAGTCCCAGTTTTGAATTTCCTTTTGCTACTAAAACAAAACAATTTTTTGTTCCAGGACACCAGCACTGTATGAAAAACATGGGTCGGGTTTTTGTTGCTGCTGTTCAGGTATGTGGAATAACTGAAGAAACTCCACTGTTCTTTAAAAATCCCATAACATTAAAAGCACCACAGCAGAAAAGGTTCTCCATAATGTTTCTAAACAGAAATTCAATCTGCATATTTTCAGAACTACAATGAGAACCCCAAAATCATGCCAACTTCTGGCAGCAGTTGTAAAAAAAACCAAAACAGCTACCCTTCCACATCTACATCTATTGTATTAACAAGTATCTACAAGGGCCAGAAGGAGGATCTGGGAAGCTACAAGCCTGTCAGTCTGACCTTGGTGCCAGGGAAGGTTATGAAGCAGTTCATCCTGAGTGCCACCACATGGCACATACAGGACAACCAGGTGATTAGGCCCAGTCAGCAGGGGTTTATGAAAGGCAGGTCCTGCTTGACTAACCTGATCTCCTTCTGTGACAAGGTGACCTGCTTAGTGGATGAGGGAAAGGCTGTGGATGTTGTCTACCTGGACTTCAGTAAAGCCTTTGACACCACAGCATTCTCCTGGAGAAACTGGCTGCTCATGGCTTGCATGGATGTACTCTTTGCTACGTTAACAACTGCCCAGATGGCCAAGCCCGGAGAGTTGGGGTGAATGGAGCTAAATCCAGTTGGTGGCTGATCACAAGCAGTGTTCCCCAGGGCTCAGTTTTGGGGCCAGTTCTGGTTAATATCTTTATCAATGGTCTGGATGAGGGGATCGAGTGCACCCTCAGTAAGTCTGCAGATGACACCAAATTGGGCAGGAGTGTTGATCTGCTCAAGGGTAGGAAGGCTCTGCAGAGGGATCTGGACAGGCTGGATTGATGGGCCGAGGTCAGTTGTATGAGGTTTAACAAGGCAAGTGCCAGGTCCTGCACTTGGGTCACAACAACCCCATGCAATGCTACAGGCTTGGGGAAGAGTGGCTGGAAAGCTGCCCAGCAGAGAAGGACCTGGGGGTGCTGGCTGACAGCCGGCTGAACATGAGCCAGCAGTGTGCCCAGGTGGCCAAGAAGGCCAACAGCATCCTGGCTTGTATCAGGAATAGTGTGGCCAGCAGGAGCAGGGCAGCGATCGTGCCCCTGTACTCGGCACTGGTGAGGCCGCACTTCAAACACTGTGTTCAGTTTTGGGCCCCTCAGTACAAGGAGGACATTGAGGTGCTGAAGAGCAACAAAGCTGGTGAAGGGTCTAGAGAACAAGTCTTATGAGGAGCGGCTGAGAGAACTGGGGTTGTTTAGCCTGGAGAAGAGGAGGCTGAGGGGAGACCTTATGGCTCTCTACAACTACCTGAAAGGAGGTTGTAGTGAGGTGGGGGGGTTGGTCTCTTCTCCTAAGTAACTTGTGATAGGACAAGAGGAAACAGCCTCAAGCTGCGCCAGGGGAGGTTTAGGTTGGATATTAGGAAAAATTTCCTCAACAAAAGGGCTGTCAAGCATTGGAACAGGCTGCCCAGGGAAGTGGTTGAGTCACCATCCCTGGGGGTATTTAAAAGACACGTAGATGTGGTGCTTGGGGACCAGGTTTAGTGGTGCACTTGGCCTTGTTAGGTTAACAGTTGGACTTGATGATCTTAAAGGTCTTCTCCAACCTAAATGATTCTGTGATTCTATGATTCCAAACTCTCCGTTTCCTAGTAAACAACAACCTCCATCAGCAGAACACCCACAGATAACTCTTTGTATTATCTTGGTATCAGATTAGTTCTTTTGAACATTTATTCTGCTGAGTACTAAACCAGCAGAGCAGGAATCTTTAGTAGAAACAAAGTCCTACGGATAGGCGGAGGACTACCAAGAGTACGTCAGGACCAGAAACAGTAATAAATACATATACTTTGCATGAGGCACACTTTCCAGGTGTAGAGGCTTTTTGATAACACACAGTACAACACAGCCAAAAACTGAAGAAAGTATTATGGCATTCATTTACCTTTGCTTGCAGTAATACCACAACATGAACTTCCTTCAGAGAAACCAACCACTCTCATCACACCATCATCTCTTGCCAGATCCTACAGCATTTATATCAGCAATTTTCACAAAAGAGAAGAGATTTCAAGCTACTTGCACTAAGTGCTTCCCACAAACCAAACTTGCAGTGCTGCTGCTGACCAGCCTTGCTTTCAGCAGCAGCAAACGCCGCTTTCCAGAGCGCCTGCCATAAGCTACAGCTAACACCGTGTCCATTTGAACTTACCAGAACAGAAGAAAGCCCAGACTATCACATAAAAAAGAGGTGTTCATAAATGATCCCTCTGAATTTTGAGGAAACAGAGGACTCGGCTCCCTCTTTTCAGGACTATTCTGCAAATAACAGCTAGCTGAGGCTCAGCTGCAGGATAATGACTGGCACCTGTTGATTAAACAAGGTTCAGGCAATCCATCTGACACAGGTGCTGCCCTGAATAGACTAACAACTACCTGAATAGTTGGGAATTTAACCCTTTTTTGCCACCTCATCACAAACAACATAACGGAGACTAGTTCAGCCAAAGCTGAGATCCCAAGTGCACGTCTGGCCCCCCAGGGTGGTGCCTGCGGTACGTTTGTTTACCTGTGGAAGCAGGGGTATGGCCTACTCATCAAAGCCACCAGCAAAGCAATCCAGAATGGGGGTATCTTCACAGGCTTGCTCACAGAGCAGAAGGTGAAGATGTCCTTTTCCACAGAAGGGCTGCAGCACTCGTAGTGTGCAAAATGCCGCGCTGCACTGCTGTTGCTGCTTCTCCAAGGAGGACTTGATACCATCGCACAGCTGCCCATCAGTATGCACTGGCTGGATGCAACTCAGGATGGCATGCACGGATAGAGTCATGCTTTCAGTTTGGGAAAGCCTCTCATGATCAGTAGGGGCCTTTATAAAACAAGCAATCTGCCAAATCAACTCCCCATTAAATATTTTGGCCCTAAGATCAGAAACCTTTACTTCTATCGATAATAAAGTGTTTCCTAAGTCAGCAGGAGATCATAAAGAGAAGACTTTCAGGACTTTCATTTGGCAAATGGTTGTTTGTTTGTTCTTTCCCTCCACCTAGCCTAGGAAACCCACCCCTGGCTTGAGAAAAATGCAAATTGCTCTTAAGGAGCATACTAGTTTCCCCTCAAAATCTTCTGATACAAGGCTATGAATGTTGTTGAACTTAAGGAAGTGTGAAGTACAAGTTTTGCATAACAAATGCAAAACTTGATATATGGGGCACTTACCACAGACATGACAACTATAGCCTTCGCTTAATCAGATCATCCTTCTGCTACACAGAACATAAAAATGTAACTCTACTGATATCAGCATAACCATGTCGGTACAAAAACGTAGAAAGCACAGAAAACTTAGTCACGATTGCATAAACACCAAGAGTACTTCAAATGCATTAGCCACAGCACCTATTTCCTCTGCTGTGAATATAAATTAAATCACAAGAACCCAGTACTCCACTGAAGCTCTCAATTACAAATGTAGTTTTATTTAATTTCTTCACTCAAACTGAATTTTCTCATTCCAAATCTTTACTGAAAGAGATAGTAGTTAAATGCTTAGAAAAAACAGGAAAGGCTCTAGTAGGCAGCTAGAGAAATGCATGTATCAATACAGATATGGAATGTAAATTTCAACTCATCTAGATCACAACATACAAAGAAGTTTTTTATGCAATACAGACTTACAAAACAATAACAGTTCTTTTCACAAAAAAAATTCACAGAGTTCTGCACAGCAATCTTGTAGAAAAGTAGATTTGTGCAACACCAAAATAACTTATTGTTCCTTAGTATAAATTAGTTTTCATTTCCTAAAAGAACAAGATAATTTAATATGATTGGGCAGGATCTGACTGGATTTGATGATAGCAAAATATAAAAGATATTGTTGCTATAGGCAGAAAAGGAATATGCATGTGCTACAGTATTGCAGGGGCTAGTTCTGGGAAAAAAAAAAGTCAGTCACCTGCAAGTCTAGTGCTTCTGCTGCTGTATAGAGGCTGTGCACCAGCCAACACCTGCCTTTTTAGTGCTTTCACAGTCAACCAGCAGAAATGTGCTTTGGTACTTGCACCTATTAAAAAATACCTGCCTCTGTGGGTTTCTAATTTGATTTTAAAGTCTTCAAAATAGCCTTTCTGATTTTGAGGAACAATCCACATTTTGGTGTGCTTTGAAGGAGATGCCAGGTAGAAACTAGAAGGATTCACACTCGATGTAAAACAAGCTCCACTCCCGATTTCTCTCTCTCAACCGCACAAAACATACAACTAAAAAGAACTAATTGTCTAAGCCTAGAAACATGCTTGAATAGTAACATTGATGGAAACGATTTGTAGAGTTTAAAATTACATTAACCATAATTTAAATATTACTGTTGATTCCCAGAAACTTCATTGCTGATGTAGTACAATCATTTGGAAAATTAAGAGACAAAAGTGTGGTACAGGTAGCACAGACTAAAATTCCCCAAACATCGTAACTAATTTCCATTATGTTAAAATCATATATTCCTCAAGGTTATAGATAAAGCTTCAGATGGAAAATCCATTTCTTCATAATATAGCTAGAATGTGAGTTTTAACCATGTTTACTTTAGGTTTCTTTTACATTACAGGGATCAAAATAGACTTCTCATTATGACTAAAAATATAGATTTTTAACTACAGAATCCAGCAGCCATTTTTCTGCTTCTTTGCCCTTCCCCCAAAAAAGTCAAGCAAGGTCTACAAAAATAGCAATTAACTTTAAAAAATAGGTTGCTTCTTCCAGCAAATTTAAGTTACATTCAGATGTAATATAGCTATTTATAAGGAACAATGTTGTGGCAAGACACCAAGGGAGGCATGCTATGTTCAGCTTCCTTCTGACAACAGCTGCCCACATCAGTGCTAATCTTGGTCTCTGTGAAGATCAGTACCTGGTTTGATACTCATGGTGCCAACGATTGAAATCATTGTAGAAAACCACTATGCTCCCAGATTGCATGCCAGTCATTATACACCTAAGGAAAGCACAAGACCATATTCATTAGTGAACCACCTCACGTTCCGGTATATGAGTCAACACACCGAAGAGTTACATCGATATAGGTATAAGAACCCCGGGCAACGACCAACTTCCACCGAAAACAGCTGGAGCTGGAAGCGCTCCCCATGCCAGAAAAGTCAGGCTTTAGGGGCTCCCGTCTCAGGCTTCCAAGGACTCCAGCAAGCTGGATTTGAATAAAGCTGCCATCTGCACCAGCTCTGACAGATTTATGGATCACAAAACATACAGAACACCATGCAACAGTTTGTATGGTCAGCCTGAAGCTACAATTGAGAGTTAGGCAACAGAATTACCAGCATCACTGTCCTGCAAGGTCACTTCAGATTTCCTGGGATTATTTCTTGGCTTGCTTGGTTGGTTTTTTTGGGGGTATTGGAGTGGGCTGAAGCCCTGGTGAAGCAGCAAAGTGAAGAAAGTCTAGGAGAAGTGTTCATTTCATTTTCGCCTCCCCCATTTAAGCACATGTTCTATATGAAGGAATAGGATGTGGGCACAGGACTTCAGTTGAAAATGTTAGTCTTTGGGTTTGAAAGCAATCTGAAGGCTTTGATTGTTTTGGAAATTCCTGAAAGCAATCACTATGCTTTCCCATTGAGGCATTCTTTCTTTCTAAATTCCTTACGCTTGGCCTACTACTAAAGATCATTTAGATCTGTTTGAAAAGCCATGATCCTGACATAGTACACAATTACAAGAGTTTCTATATGATCTCTTCTACTGTCTCACATTAAAGTTTTATGAAAATCAAAAGTATGAAGATGTATAAAATTCTGGTATTTTAGGAAAAAAGCCTCAGAATTTTAAAAAAAAACCATCCAGAGTAAAAAGATGTAATTTTTCCTTCAAAACAGAGACTGAATATGAAATCATCAAAACATTGCATTTTGATAGTATCACACTATTTCATTTCAAGAGCACCATTTTGATTGTTTTTGTGTTAGGTTAAAACGTCTGTTTACACACTGTCACTCAAACACATACATTCATGCATAGCAAATAAATTACTCTGAGTAACTACCTGTAATTACTCAGTAAGATAATCTGAGTAAAACTCTTCGGAGTTTCTGTGTCTTCAAACCCAAAGTGAATAGGTTCCTAGCTTGAGCACATGGATAAATTTATAGATGTCCATATTAAATTTCAGTTTATAGACATATGAAGATTATGTTGACATGCCATTAATTACAGTTTAAAGATTCTCTAAATGCAAAATTTTATACGTTTCAGAAGTCTAAACTTCAACAGCTGTAACTACAGCTTTTGAATTATTTTTAACAGCAGGGGCTTTTTAATAGAAACCAGTTTCTTCCAAAATGCCTACAATATCTAATTATACTTAACAAGAAACTGTTGAATGTTTGATGGAAGTCCACAGATTTTGCTGGTTTGGATTTTAAGTTCATTTTTCTGTAAGTTTTAGAAATGTAGTCCAGGTAAAAATGTTAAAACATTCAGTACAGACTTCAGTAAGTGGAAGGTTAAGAGTCTCAGCACTATGCTTTACTGCACAGCGTAGACACTGCTAAGGGATTTAGGAGCCAAATCTGCTCAAAAAGTATGCAGGATCTCCACTAAGCAAATACACCAAAGCAAACAAAATTCTAGTCCACAAGCTAAAAGTGTACAAATGAAATGGTAAACATCCATCTTATAAAAAAACCAGTACTTTTATGATAAAAACACAGAAGGACTTTTAAGTACAGTTGCATTGGAAAGTGTAATGTAAAAATGCAGTAAAAATATTAAATGATTGCCTTCAGTAGAAGGAACCTTCCAGGTGGGTCATGCGGATTATGCATTATGAGCACAAAATAACTTTTCTAGAAATGAAAATCAATATTTGCTTTAGCAAAATATGGATGTGTGGAGGGAATCTTATTGTGCAAGTATTCTAACTGTTGCATTTTTAACATAAAGGTCTGGACTCAGGAATGTGATTCGTGTTGTAAGTGAAAGAAGAAACATGAAAAGCACATATGTAAGCTTCCACCTCCATGTGACCCACACTGTACATTGGTACAGGCCAATAACTCAACCTATCTGGAAAGTCTGCCAAAGTAAGATTTCCTGAATCGCTCTTCATTCCCCAAAGAACTGAAATCCTGAAAAAGATTATTTGCCCTAAACAAGACATGTTAGAAAGAAGCTTATGGAAGCACAGAATTCTCAATATAATCAACAGGATCTGTGATCCACAAAAAATCAAAATCAGAAGAAAAACAAAAATACATTTTAATTGTAAATATATATTCTCTGAAATTCTTGTGAAGACCAGACTTTGCTCTAACCTTTGGTCGTATGACAGGGCCATGGATCGGATTCCAGCATCACACCCTGGGTAAGCAAAAAGCTGCTTGAGGTCCCACACCTGCCACACCATGACAACTCCATTGTCTCCACCTGTAAGCAGATACTGTCCATCTCGACTCAGTTGAATTGCCTAAGGGGAAATCACATGGATATTTGTCAGATAAATGTGCTGCTCTTATTCCCCCCCTTTTACTTTCATAAAAAGTTTCATATTGACAGCTGAATGTCTAGGGAGACTTGATATCAATACAAGCTTTTGGGAAGCAACATTATTTTTATGTTATTCTATTGTTATTTTATGTTATTCTACTCAGCAATAGAATTAATATTATTATGCACAAGTCTCTTTAATACGTTAGATGTCACTAGTTCAGTTTTGCCTCACCTGTGATTTATTCCATATTCCAAAGATCTAATATGAGGTCAGCTAAAGAAATTTGCTCTTCTAATTAGCTAGATTTACAAGATCCAGCAGCATTGGCGCTAAAATATAGTACCTAACATTCCCCCAAGAGTCTTTAATACTAGCCTAGCAGAAGTTATCCTTCTTTTCTCTCTGGCAAAGGGCTGAATGATGGAGGGAACTGAAACGTTATACAAACTACTAGAATTAATTTAGACCAGTGTTTTTGGATTCCTGCTCTGGATTCATAAGATAATGATCCACCTCTCTTAATAGAGACTGTGCTTCCATTCATCATCTATTCTGAAACTGCCTGTGACAAATTCAATGGCTTATATCCTATATACCCTGATTTTACGTGGATCATGGGGACTGATGGCAAATGTACATTTGAAATCTTTATTTAGGATCCAGATCACGGAGAAAGATTGGATATCACTGGTTTTCACAGTGAAGACTTATTGAAACAGGAGTCTTCAATCTATTTTGATGTTTCTTGTGTGCTGTTGGAAAAATCACGATACATACTGAGTACCTGGAAGAACAGTAACTTTCCTTAGTTACATGATGACTATACCAGATGATATTATGAGATATTAAGATGACTGGAAGCATGAGAAATATTTCTTAAAGAGGGATTTTACCAGTTTCAATAAGCCAAAATGTGGTTTAAGAGAAATGAAATTGAAATTTTATTAAAATAAGAGATATCCTATAGGGTCAGACAGACCATGATCCATCTAGCTCAGTGTTGTATCACCAACGGTGGCAGCAGGAGAAGCTGTGAGGCTGGCCACTCTACAGTCCCCTTCCCTCTGCTCCCCAGCACCCACAATCACCAGATCAGGAACACCAAGAAGTATCTCTCTGTCCATTCCCTTTAGTATCTATTCATGGACATGCTGCTCATGAATTTTCTTAATCTCTTCCTGAGACTCCTGATGCCTTCTATGGGGAGAAAAAAAAAATTGGAGGAAGTTCATTACAGCGCAAAGTAGTTCTGTTTTGAAGTGATCCTACTAGTTTCAATGAGTACCCCATAGGTCTCGTATTGTGGGGTTTCCTGAGTAACAGTTCTGCATTCACCTCATCCATTGCCTTCATCACTCCGTAGACCTTCAGCATTCCCCACCTCAGAAAACACTGAGTAAAACTAGTTCCCAACACCGACCCTTGGAAGACCCCATTACTGACTTTTCTCACAGCAACACCAGATCTTACACATCTTTTCAATACGGGTCTTAGCATTTACTACTACAGTAACTCTGAAGAGTACAAAACTCCTTCTGAAAGGAAAACCCTGTCCTGCTGCCATGCAGCAAAGAAACTTAAGCGGTAGATGAAACAAAACAAAAACAAAACTCAAAAAATTGTGTGAATTCTGTCATGTGGAATGACATCAGCATGAGCTACCGGCAAGATCAAGACCCTTAAAATTACAGTTTGGACTATTATTAATAGCTCCTGTAAACCTTTTCCTATACTCTCTCCTCCTGTTTCCAGATGCCCCTCCTCAGTTCTTTTTCTGACTTTTCCTCCCCAGCTTGACTTCTGTTTTTTCCCTTCTCTGCTCTCTACTTTTATTTTTGCATGCAACACTCGGCACAGCAGCAGCCTATCATCCTCTTCATTTGAGCACACAGAACGGTGAGAAACAACTTTGTTAGTTGTTTGCTTGATGATTTGCTGTTATCAAAAGGAAAATAAGGAAATTTGCTACTATGAAGCACTATTATCAAGTATTAAACTCCTGATCCTACCTAATCCTTCAACTGCATTGCTCCAACTTCCAGTTCCTATTTTTCCTTCTCTCCTTTCTGCCTCTTCTTATCTTCTCCCAGTCTCTGACAAGCTTCTACATTCCCGTCTCTATTTCTCTGTTCCCATCACTCTTGCAAGCATCTCCTTCGTTCTCTCCTTGGTTCTATCCTCAGTTCTGCTCTTCTTTCTCCTCTGCTTCCCCATCAGTCCTTCCCCTTCTTTGTCCAGGATCACCTCACCACATTTCTTGCAATGGCATTTTTGTGCACCTCACTGTAGGGGATGATTGCTTGCAGGGGAAAACTCTGCATCCATCGGCTACAGATGTTCAGTACAGAATGTAGATGCTAAGCATTACCTACTGAATGCATTTAAACTGAGATTTGTCAATCAGCTAAATTTGGGCAGCATTTCAACAAAATACACGTCCTTCTCACTGGGACTAATTCATGATAAATTTCAGCCCAAGGCAGGGAGCCACAAAACTTTTCAACAGAAAAATATAAGAATGGAGGATATTCAGAGCAATGGCATTTAAATTCCAAACACACACATTCTACAAATAGATTGATCCACTTCTTAGACACTGTCACTGGAAGGCAAAGAAATTGCCTCAAGATGATAGTCTACAAGTGAAATTCCAGCTCAAAGATTTAAATTTAGGAAACAGTAGAAAGAACTGAAGACAGGATCTTGCAAACCTATCTCTCTGCTGCAGTCTGCAAGTATTTTGGCACTTGCAATCTCTGCTTCTACAGTTTTTCAATATGCGAAACTTGTAACATACTGTGATTTTAAATTCCTCAGGAACAGCAATTTGTTGTTTGGGTTTTTTTTAATATACAGAATGCATGCACCATAAAAATGAGAGAAACTAAAACACAACAGTTACATTCATGCAACATTAAAGTGTTTATACAGACTGCTGACAAGCCTAGAAACCAATATATACATTGTATGTAAGATACTGCTTCGTGAACAGCAATAACTGAAGTCAGACATATTGCACGTCTGTATTTTTTGTATTGCTATACTCTATTACTATGATGCCAAATATATCCTTTAAGAATGATATGGTGTGCAACACTTACATTAAGAGTTTCTATACTGTATTATAAATTTTGAGTGTTTACTGCAACAACTCCCAAGTAAACAGAATGAATCACATTGCTAAAATTTTATTTTGCACAATAACTTTAAAATGAATGTAATTGAAATACAAACATATACTGTAAACAAGATATTATAACACTGAAAAAACCCAGATGACAAACCTATTCCAGCTGTGTTTTGAATTACAGTAACACCACATAAATGTAAATTTAGGCACAATAAAGGAGAATATGTGGAGGTTTTTTCCAACTATATCCAAGTATGTAAAATTGCATACTAACCAAGGTTAGAGTTGAGTATTCTGAGCTGAAGCTTCTCCCCCCAAAAATCAAATATTCCAACCATAAATTTCTTCTGTGATTGTTTCTGCCAACGTACAAGAATATGCTAAGCACCTCCCAAAGCACAGCCCCAAGGAGCTCAAAAAACTCATTTAGAGACCCTCTTAGAAGAGTACAGTAACTCAGTGAGAAAGGGGTAGAAAACAGACAGAGATAAGACTGGGACAATTATCTAGAACTTGCATGCACTGACTGGATGATCATGAGATCTAACATACCAACATACAATTATTAAAAAGATTATTCATTAGAAGAAAAAATCAATATGAGGTAGTTTTCTTCTCTATTGCAATGGAAGTCTCCTAAGGGTATTTTCAAATTGCAATGAAGACCGTGACAAATAATTATTTCCTACACTTATAAAATTCAGCTGATGAAAATCCATTAACCTTATGGTCATGGTTCACTTGAATTTTATACTTGAGGCTTTTACTGAAGAAATGCTGTATTAAAAGGTAAATTTAAGCCATTAATCTTTAACTCTTCCACTACCTGCAAAATGCAGTGGGTTTTGTGATCTTTTGATGAAATAAATTATAGGCTTTGAACCCTTACTAATACCTATGCAATTTTACTAAGCCATTGGCTTGACATGAAGCCAAGATGTTGATTTATTTATTTTTATTGTTTATTAATAAATTTCTCAGCCACTTGCCTATATATATATATGTGTGTGTATATATATATATAGGCAATGAAGGAATGAATGGAAGAAAAAGGTCACCCTGACAACATTTCAGTTTCATGACATGCACTTCAAGATTTAACAAACGAAAGGATGCTTTTACTCCCAAGTACTCCAACTGGTATAGAAGACGACATGAATCAATTTTACTGTTCTGCTTTTCCCCAGCGTAGTTTATCTACAGTTCTGCTAGGTATGAAACTGAAACAACTCCGCAACTAATCTTTCTCACAATATGAGCCTCAGACTCTCAAATAATCCCCAAAGTGCAAAATTTCAGCAATGTTCTAAAAGCTGCATTTCTGACTTGTATTTCCTTGAAAGTCTCAAAACTTTGCACAAATCCCTTTTAACGTCTCAGGTTTTTTGAAAGGCAGTGCTTTGTAAAAAGGCAGAGCTGACACTGTGACAGCCCTGGCTTACAGCAGCAGGAGTCTTGTGGGCACTTCCACATTTCAAAACAGACTCAGGAAAGGAAAATAAATTGGTTCCTCTGGGTGAAACAGCATACAGTCTTTGTTTAGGGTAAAATAACTTTACTTCACAGAACAAGCAGACTATTTAGAGTTAAGTTATTCTTTAAGATATCTAAACATTACATGGTAGATGTACTGTGATATGCTTAAGCTCCACTGAGCAATACAGTATTTAAAACAAAAACAGGTAGAAGGCATTGATTAGACTTTGAATTTCCCCAGAGCGTCTGAAATTTTTCTAGCAGTTTTCTAGCACAAGAAAACAAGAAAGAAAATCAGAATGTTGTTCCAAACATCACTACTGGAAACTGCTAGTTTTGTCAATAATGTTCTGAAATACAACTCCATAACCACACAGGAAAATAGAAACTAGAATTTTAAATTACAGATTCAACACGTATGACCTTTTCCTTCCCTTTTCTATCCTCCTTGAGCAAAAACCAATGAAAAGTGTTTGTCAGCACAGCCCGTGGGTAGGTACTATTCATTTTAAATGCCCCTACTTTAATCATGCAGTTGCCACTTGCCTTTTAACATGATATAGTGCAGAAGCCCTGGGAAAGACGCTGTAGATTGTTTAAGCATAAAGCCCAACTGGGACCATTAGGAGAGGAAGAAAACAAAACAAAACAAAATAAACCCCAAACCCCTGTACATACGTAATTCTGGCCTACAGAGAGCGGAACTTCCATTGCCTCTAGCAACATTCCTAAAGCTGTGGGTACTAACTGAAACACTACAGAAATTGTTTTAGCTGGCAAGGGATTTCTAGATATTTTACAGTTTTGCTGGCCTAGCTGACAACATAATCACAACTGAAAGTGACAGATTATCAACATTATTATTGTTAAAAGAGAAAACACTGTGATATGTACTTGCTTTATGGAAAGAACTGGGATGAAGGGTAGGCAGAAAATCTCAAAAGCATTTGTAAAAGGACAGCCAAAGGTGCAATTTGCGAGAACTGAAGAAAGATTAAAAATTGAAGCAAGAATCTACATTAATTTCAAAAAAATGGCTTGGGACAGAAATACACACATTCCTCCTTCATTTCCCCAGCCTCAAATCCACACTTGTGGCTGCCATAGCATCCAATGTTCGAATGCCCTCTCACCCCTGCAGATAACACTCTCACTACAGAAGAGAGACCTACAGAGTTATTTCTGCATATTTCACCTCCAACGAATCTGACATTTTGAAAGCGTAGGGATACTGGATGAACAGATTATAATACATGACAAAGTTTTAGAAGGCTTTAAGTGGAGTACACCAAACTACACTGGAGACTTCAGTGGTAATGGAGCATTCACTGTTCTATGTAAGTTATAAAATGGAAATTATGAAGATCAAAATTCTTTCAAATACATTGACAAATTCTTCCATCTTAAGAATTAAAATGGAGTCAAGAAAAGAACAGGTGCAAATTTAAAAATGCTTACAATTTTGTACTATATCTGAAAGAATTTCAATAATTGTGTAAAACAAACATGAATGCGAAGAGGCATTTTCTTCCTGAAACATCTAATCCAAATAAAAGGAAAAACTTTTGAATTTTCAACTCAAGAGAACATTGGAAATCCCAGCAGATGGGCTCTTCCATCAGATTATGAAAGGCAGCTTGGAGGTATAGTAGTTTTATATGTTTACAACAACAAAAGTCTCCTCTTGCTGATGTTAAATAGTTAAATAGTTTTATGTAGGAAACGCTTCTTTACTGTGAGGATGACCACACACTGGCAACGGTTGTCCAGAGAAGCTGTAGAATCTCTATCCTTGGAGATACTCAAAAGCCATCTGTACACAGTCCTGGGCAACAGGCTCTAAACGGCGCAGCTTGAGCCGGGGTGCTGGACCAGATGATCTTCAGAGGTCCCTTCCAGCCTCAACCATTCTGTGATTCTGTGCCCCTCAGACCACAACTACTGGCATAGAGACCATAACTTCAGATAATTCAGGTAGTCTGAATGCTGACCCAGCAATGTGATCTTGCTTCATGTCTTTGCTGCATTCTGTAACTTTTTACTAGATTTGGTAATGCCTACTGATTTTTTTTCCTTCCCTTTCCTTTTCTTCTCATTCAAGGGAAAAGTGGGAATATTTTTAATTCAAGGAAAGTATTCTTTTGACATTTCTGCTTCACTGCAGTATAGCTGGCAGGTTCTGCCCTGCTTCTTAGGTACCATTTCATAGGAACTGTCAAAAGACCTGCATTTTGTATTATCAAATAATTTCCATAAAACCATAAGCTTAAAATGCCTCCTGCATAGTTTTTGACTTGCTCCATGTCTCTTGCAGCTAAAGATGTGGAACCTACCTGCCTGCTCAGCAAATGCCGAAGAGCTTAAGAGTTGAAATATAGACATATGCCTATAAACTTCCTGAAGCTCAGCACAACACATGCTATCTCAAGCTAAGAGGAAGGAATGTAGGCAGAGATGCCAAAAAAGGGAAAGCCAACATCCAAATCAGCATGTCCAACAACCTCTTGCCTTCAGACTCAAAAGTAAAGAAGTAGCCTGGCTCCTTCTGGTCAGCAATTAGTAATATTTGTATTATTCAGTTCAAGAAAATGCCTACAGGATATTCCTTCCTATGTGAACAGAGTTATTTTAAAATTAAAACCAGCACTATTAGGAGTACATGGTCCCCTTAACTACAATTTTTTCAGAATGCTGCTATTGTGGTCTAGTACCATATACTTCTATGGCCTGGCTATAGAAAGAGTCTCTACACAACTCCAACATTGATAGCTTTTCCTGATACCGGAACTGACAGTCCTTCGCACGCATTTGAGTACACTCACCTTTATCTTGTCATCTGTTTCCATAGTGGCTTGAAGTCTCCCATTCACACTGAATACACAGAAGAGGCCATTTTCATAATATATGACACAGTGGCCTTCTCTTGAAGCTTGAATAAGTTTTGGTCTCAGGCAATTTTCAGGACCTTCTAATGTCCTCAGTAGATCTCCATTCATAGAATGTATGAGACATGGTCCTTCTAATGAGACAGAATAAAATCTCTAGTTATTGATTTATATGCTCATTTAAAGTCATCATATATCAAACAATATGTAATTACTTCTATTTAGGTAATCATTATTATAGTACATTATAATGATTTTTACCACGTTTAAGAGGATAGCCTATGACTTTAAGGGTGCCAGAGAGTAAAGTGAACAGCTTATCCCTTAAAATCTTTGTACTGAGGTATTTCAGAGCAACTATCAAAGCTAGTTAGAGACCTAACAGATTTTCTTTTGTGGATTTTCTTTTAAAACTGGTAGTAGTTCATTTTGAGAGCACGAAAATAAATGTACTGAATCCTAAAATGAGATTTTCAAAATACAAAGACACAGAGGTAAGTGTAATGAATTTACATACACAGATACTCTAAAAGTGTATATTCTCATAGTAAGATTTTAACCCATACATGATCCACTAAATATTTGCTTTTTAATATATTTGGACAAATACCTGATTTGCATGTAAGCCACAAGTGTTCACATGCATAAAACAGAAACACACAGAGGTGCATATGGTAAGTACATCGAACTTCGAAAAAGTGTCTTTTACTTTGGAAACACCAAAGCAGAAAGATCCTAATTATAAGAAATTTCCAGTTTAAAAATAAGTGTGGACAAGCAAATAGGAAAATGATAAACAATATTTATGGAATCAACATCATTCCTTTACAATTTGCCTGCCAAAAGCAGGTCTTTGAGAACACAAATTGGTCACATTACAGGCTTTGTAGCTAAGCTCAAAGAGCCCGAACAGAATTACTACAAATTTTAGTTGGTAGTTTACATATACCCTTCATCAAACAAACAAGACAGCACATTCTCTTTCTCCTGAAACTACTTTTTGCTTCCCTTTCTGAGAAGTTATCCATAACAAACGTTCTTCACCATCCTGGCAGTCAAGAGCTGTATCCAGCTGTATGCTATATGCAATTACACTGGATAAACAAACAAAAAGAAATCGTAATCAGTAGGCTATAATAGGGAAACTAATACGGTTGCCTCTTCTTGTAAATGTCTGAATAATCCTCAGTTTTAACGTGTTTAAAAAGAGGTTTCAAATCCCTAAGCAACTAAAAAAAGGTTAGAAATAAAACCACCATAAAGTTAATAAATTCTGCCACCTGACACTATATTCCTTTTTGCATTAGGATTATAGGTTCATGAACAGAAAGAAATGACAACAGCTACCTTACCTTTTGAACCACTTATCACCAGGCCAAGTTCAGCACAAATGGCAGCACAGGTGATCTCATAGTCATGTCCTGTCAAAATAGCTCGAGGAGTTGCAAAATCACCTTCATGAAAAAACAATAAAAGCAGCCTTTGTTACAATCTATTTCTAAAATCACTGCTTTCAATCACTGAAGCGTCTTCAGTTTCCTTGTTCTTTGAGTTCATGTTCCCTACAAATCACTTCTCTCTACTGTTTGCATATGGTTGTTCCGTGCTCATATCTACATAGTACAGCAGCAGTATACTCTAGGAATTCAGCCTGCACATTTACTAACACACATTCATATAAAAGTCAGGTGTATGGTAAAAACAAACAGAAGTTGGAGCACACAGATTTGCATTTTGCCCTCCCCCCATCTTCTCCTCTATTTTTTTTTTTTTTT